>RXOD01004550.1:0-20627 GCA_005223375.1 Amoebophrya sp. AT5.2
CAGCCTCATAGAGCTGGTTCAGGCCGGGAGTGGCGGGGGCAGGCGCAGTAGGAGGGTACATGCCGAAAGCCGCCTCGAGTCCGCCGAGCTGCTGGGCGCCGGGATACACGCTCTGTTCCGGGGGGGACGGCGCTGCGCCGAGTCCCGGGGGAGGCAGGTTGTACACCTGTTGCTGGTGCTGGGGGTAGTGGCCAGAGTTGTACATCGCGCTATGTAGTTTTTGCCAAATAGTTCGTTGTAGGGGCGGGGGTGCGTGCCGTACGACTTAACTAAACTTAGTTTGTAGAGTTGGATTTCGTCTTCGTGGACACGATCGGAAGTGTGTCACAAGTGAAGTACAACCAAAACTTGGTATAAGATTCACGGGGGACGAACAATTCCTTCAACTACAAGTTTTTTGCGACGAAACGCGGAAGTACTCTCCGAGTTTACAGAGGGGGGAAGCTATGGGAATCGGCGGGTAGCTGTTCGACATTGCACTAAGAGATGATGACACTGCATCCATGCAGCTTTCGCCGCCAACCACGATCAAGAACCGGTCTTTTGCGACGACGACAGACGAGCCGCACGGAATCGACAAGGCAGCATATCAGGTGGACGATGACGAAATCGATATTTCTATTTCATTTCACGGAAGAGCGTGCAGCTATCTCATCTGTGCACGAAAACAAATGAGGAAACAACGTCCACGAGGAAGTAGAAGATCAAGATTGTTTGATAAAGCTCGTTCTTTTTTGGAGAGGCCCCACGCCCACGTTCAAAACGCAGGCGCATGGAACTCCTTACCACGACAGGCAGTTTTGAAAAGAACACGTGGTATCGTACCAGGACCGCGCAGATCGACTTCTGTAAGTGGCCGCTAAGTCGTTTCTCGCTGCTGTCAGCTTCCCGGTGGCTCGGGAATCTCGAGCTTTTCGGCGATATTTAGCTCCTCCAGATCGTGATGAATGAAGTGCAGGAAAAATTTGAGCGCCAGTCTGTTCATTTCCTTGTCTTTCGCTGTCAACGTCAAGCTCGTGCCTCTACTCGTGGAGGTACCTCCCATCTTCACTAACCCTGTCGCGCGCAGGCACTCTTGCAGCCTTGCCGGAAACATATCTTTAACCAGGAACCTGCCTGTTCCAAGGACGTCCTCCTCTACCGAATACAACAAGCCCGCGTCAAACAGCAGCTGCGAGACCCGACTAGGGTCGGCCAAAACCTGCTCCGCCAGTCGTTCCCACGTTTTCGCCATCTGTCCCAGTACCAGCGGGATCGCCCAAGCCTCGTACTTGACGCGCTCCACGACGCCGTCCTGTCCTCGCCGCCGCGTGCGGACCCCGCAAACAACAAAGGGGTTCGAACTAGCCGCGGATCCGCGGAAAGCTAGACCGAAAACGACCGCTGCGGAAATCAAAACGTCTTCGATTGCAACCGCAAATCCGGTATCATCAAGGATCGGTCGTGTGTAGGAGGTGCCGAGGGAAACTGTGCCCTTTTTGAAGAAGGTCATGATGTCCTCCTGTTGCGGTCGCGGACCGGTAACCTCGGGGACGCGAGAGGCAACGTGCAGCGGGAAGTTCGTCTCGTGCGTGAAGTAGGCATCGACTGATCCCCTGGTGGCGCCGGCCCGCGCATGCTGTAAATCGGTTTTGCGTGCCTCGACGAGCCAGGCGATGAAGTGCTGCAGGCGGCCTTCATTGTTTCTCAAGGCCGCATCTCGCTGGAGGCAACGCTTCTTCCAGAACAGGCGACGCGTGTTACTGTCGCGGAACGTGGCCTGGCCGTCGGATCGTGATCCGGCCTCCCCCTGCTGCGATTCATGATCCACCCGCAGCGTTTTCGGTAGCGCCGCGAGCGAAAGATTCGCGTCGTGATACGGCTGCGCGTAACAGACTCGCCAAGCGGTTTCAAAGATGCTCTCGTCGAAAACGCCCCGAGCGTGTCTGATGCCGGGGCCGGCAGTTTCAAAGCGGTGCAGGGCTTGCGGATCCAGGAACGAGAGAATTGCACACCAGACGCCGTCATCGAGTTGCGAAAAGTAGGGACCAGGATCTGGAGGGCAGTCGTCCAGAGCACCGTTGGCGTCTCGTCTGGGTGCGACAGCCTTTGCCTTCCCTTGACGGCGTTTCCCTGCACCTACACGGGCCCCCCCTGTGCCTAGCGCAGAGGCGGCTGGCGTGCCGGCTCCGTATCCATCCTCTACTGCGGAAGTAGATCCGGAGTCACCATCGGCCTCGGCGTCGGCGGTGTCTGCTACCACTTTCCGCTGCGTAAAGAGGCTTAAGTCACGCTCCGCTCTGCCGGTCGTTCGGTTTTTCTGCTCCTCACTATCCCGGCAGAAAGGCAAGACTAGCCATGTCACGAAGGCAACGAGTAGTGCCAGCAAAGTTGGCGCAGAGAGCAAATCAAAGGCACTGGCGGGAGCATGTAATTTCTCAGCATCCATTATGTCTCCTTTCAGATGAAAGGTATCATCTTTATACGTTCTCTTAATGTTGATGTTGGCCTACAACCTTTGCCTCATTCGTTCCGAAGGCAACAAGAAATGTTCCACTGGCCGCCAACGCCACGGCATTTTTTCAGGAGGCATGAAAAATCCAAATCCAATGCATCACCGATCAGAGCCGCGAAAGGCTGTACGCCTACGCACCAGGACCAGCGAACAAAGCTTTTTACAAAAATCATGAAAAAAAGCAGAGGACGCACGACAAACTGTCGTGTTGAGCTCGGGGCCGCTTGCTTTGCTGCATGAATGATCAGAAAAACACGACTTGCGCGGTGATGTTGTCAGTGCTGTTGCGCATCAGTGCTGCCTCAATGAGGATGCGGCTGCAGAGTTCCCCACGTGCCGGATGATCAGGTTCGATACCGAGGAAATGAAATTCGGTCAACGCCTCGAGGACCAAGTTCACCGCCTCTTGATCACTGTGTTGTGGTTCAGTCATGGTCAATAGCAGTGAAGCCATCCGTATCCGTATCGAGTTACCGCCCCTGCCTCATGGATTTTAGGACACGTTTTTTAGTGGGGGTCACATGTAAAGCCGTATCACCGGCAGCAAAAATCCTTATTTATTCATAGATGACCATACTTTGGATGATTCCAGAGCGTCACATGTGAAACCATATCACCGGCACCAATACCTCCGCTGAAACTCAAGTGATTTCACAGCGTCACATAGTGATTTGAAAGCGTCACATGTAAAGCCGTACTATCACCGGCACTGGAACCCATATACGCATTCGAAGCGTTTACAACATGTGAAAACGTATCACCGACACCGGCACCTCTATAGAAACTGCCTCCATGTGCGGTTACAAAGCGTCACATGTGAAAACGTATCACTGGCGCAAAAAACCCTAATAAATAGAAATGAGCGCTTTGAATGTTCTTAAAGCGTTGCATGTGAAACCGCATCATCGGGTGCTCTGAAAGATTTCAAAGCATCACACATGAAACCGCATCACCAGCACCCGAGCCCCTCGAAAAACTGGCACCGTGATTGTTTTAAAAGCATCACATGCGAAACCGTATCACTAACAACAAAACGTGGCTGACTACAAAGCTTCACACGTGAAACCATATCACAGGCAATATCTCCAGAGGATTTAAATTTAAATTTTTAAATTTTTATTCTTTTCTGTGGTTGATGGATTGTCAAAGCATGATCTTGGCGTATTCAATCTCCACGCTAGAGGCTGGGTCCTCCTCCACCTCCACCCACCACCTCCTTCGCCGCCCCTATTTGTTTATCTATATCTTTTTTCCTCAGAAATGCAAGAGTTACTAGTAGGCCCGCGACTCTAATTATGAGGTAGGACTTCATGCATCCCTAGCCCAGCACCGGTGTCATGTGGCTGTTTCCAAATTTCCAAGCAAGATGATAAAACATCATAGTACCTGTAGACGTCCCACAGTCCGTCGCATGCCAGAATGACAAACGTGTCGGTGGGCTCCAGAATGGTGCACTTTACGTCGGGCGTGTTCGAGACGACGTCCTTGCTCAGAAACGGCATCTTCAGCTGAAAATCACCGAACGCCCTTGCGATGGCAAGCATTCCGTTGACGCGGTCGAAGATGATCGTACCACCCGCGTCGTGTACACGCTTTCGCTCGAGGGGGCAGTTGGACTGTTGGAGTTGGTAGTGAGGTCGATATAAATCACATGCACACTCGATATCCACGTGCACGTACGTAAAGTACTTAACTTATACCTTGTGATCGGACAGATTTGTCAGCCGAAAGGCCTCTCCCCTTCGGCACAACACGACGCGCGCATCACCTACGTGCGCGGCGTACAGAACGCGCCTTATGGATTTGTCGCGTAGCATTGCAGCGCTTGTCGACGATGCACCGCTGACATCGCCGTCTGGCTCCTCTACTTCCACTTCGAGCTTCTCGACCTCTCCAACTCCACCAGCTCCTTTTTCCGCCGCGGATTTCGCGTCCTGGTTTACGAGCAAGCAGCAACACGCAGTTGCACCGGATTCCACCCCGATTTCAATCAGATTCTTGTCCGTCACCTTGAACGCCATCATCATCGCCGTGCCAATATCTCTTTGTGTACAGTGCAGTCGGCTTCTGGCAGAAGATGAGCAGCCTCGTGAGGAGGGCGCGGAGCCGCCGCTGATCAGCGTTCCTCCACCTCCTACTCCTAGTTCTTGTTGCGTCACCAGCTCCTGTTGTTCGTCGCCGGTGCGCATCGAGAGCTTGGTCAGTTCGTGATAAAGGTTGAGGTGCAAGAAGTCCACGCAGTACTGCATGGCGCTTTGGCCGCCGTGCCCGTCGTAGATCGCGAAAAAGGCAAAGTCTTTCGCGAGGAAATCGTCGACGAATACGAAGCCATCCTCCATCTCGTTCCGCATGCCCTTGTCTTCACTCCAGCCAGCAGCAGCAACCGAGGTGGGCGCGGTAATGAAGCCCATTCTTGCTACTTGTATTGTTGCGGACCGAAACCAATGCAAAAAACGCGAACGCGATGAGACTAAAGTAAAGTTAGTAAAGGTTAGGCAATCTTCTGGGCTTGTTCGACGCTAGCGCTAGCGGAGGGATGCAGTCTAACGCCTCAGTTGATGTAAACAACTACGTAGAAGTTTGTGTCCGTTCCCGTTGATCATGTTGGGACTTCACGTTCTTCTTTTGGTTATGACTCTCCAAAATGAGCTGGTGTCTCTTTGATACTCCTGGTGCTGCTGCTCCTGGTCCTGCTGCTGCTGGTGGTGGTGGCTCTCCGTCTACTAAACCTCATTTCCAAAAAGAAAGTTGAGACGAATCATAGCCGGTTCGCGACGACCATGCGGCCTTTTATTTCGACTCTAAAAGCGCACCGCTTTGTCACGTCTGCGTCCCTCGGACAGCGACCAAGAGGAAGGCTCGCACAGTAAGCGTCGGCTATCATGGTGATGGCCAGCCACGAAACGCAAACGCGGTAAACATTTTTTTTTTTACATCACAACGTCGGCCACGAGGAAAGGCGCCCGCGAAAAGCTGTGACTGATCCAGTGCGTGGCGCGTTCTTGATGTGGCCCCACATGCTCGATCATGACCTTCGTGGGCAGCCAGGCCACAGCTGGCATGGAAGCGAACGAATTGCGGGCGATTGAGTGAGAACGATCAGAATAGGCACAATCGTAGTGCTTCGCTTTGGCTTCGCTGCCGGTGGCGCTCATTCTGGAACTACTTTCAGGATGGCCGAAAATATAAAAAGACGAGCGCCAAAAAAAAAAAACAACGAAACGGCTGCCGCACGCCGCGCCTAAAATCTGCAGAAATTTGGGCGCGACGCGGCGCCTTCATCACCCCAGGCGCTCCAACTATGTGCGAAAGTATTGCCCTCAGCTCGGACGAGGCGACTGAATTCAGGTCGACGGCTGCCGCGAGAAGCTGCAAGACTGCGCGGAGGTGGCCCCTGTTGTCGGGGTTGCGTCGTACTCCTCCGCGGGGTGCGGCCAGTCACTCTGCCACGAGCCTCCCAGGCGGTCCACGGCATCCCACACCGTGCAGGACGACGACCAGCCGACGGCCAAGCTGCCGCGCGCGTCCGATCTAGCTGCCACTATCTCCCGGCCGAGGAGCGTAGTCTTGGGCGGGGGCTGCGCCATGGCGAGGCATGTTCTAGAGAGTCACAAAACTCGCCCGCTGCTGCTCGAGCTCCTCGCCCATCGGGTCGCCCCCCTGGTTCTCGTCCCCCTCCAAACCGAGGGGATCCCGGTGATTTCGGAGTGCCTGGCGCGAAGTCTTCGAGCAGATTCTTCGATAGAAAATGAATGCACTTGCTGCGGCGTTTTTTCTGATTATGCTCATAGTGATACGGAGGGCGACTGTCTGTCTACTCGCGCGATAGAGTGAATGACGTTGCATCCATGACCGTGTTGAGATAGTCATAATTTGGATAAGGGGGCATGTTGTTGTCTATTTCTACTGCAACTGCCGTTCCAACATAGCAATCACCAAGTCGACCGTTTCGTCAGACGCGCCATCAAGCATTGTCGCCAAATCGATGTCGCTCGGGGAAAGCGAGTCGGCCCCTAGTATCTCGTCTGAACGTAATCCCGAAGACGCAGCCAGTGCGAGCGACTCAAGCAGCACCTCCACGGGAACGTCTTCAGACGTGGAGCCTTGCTGGAGCTGGACACCCGCATGCTGATGTTCCCGCACTATTTCTGCCAGAAACCTGTCTTCACGGTCGCGCCGCTCGGCCGCCTTCGAGGCGGCTATGGCAAGTCGTAGCTCCTCATCTTCTTTCTCTGCGTACCTGTTCGCGCCCCGCTGCCGTGCTGCGTCTTCCTTCAGCGATTCTGCCAGAGCGGCACGGAACTGCCAATCTTCGTCATCAGGAGGCGCAGCTGCGCTCTTCGCGGTCGCATCATCTCTTGAGCGCGTTCTTTGTCGTGCCTCAAATGCACGCGTGGCGGTCAACTTGGGGCTTCTTTGCCGTGATACGGACCCAGAGGACGACAGGTGAGGCACGAACACGTCGTCACACCGATTGCTTTCGTGTTCCTGAAGACGGTCCGTGGGGTCGTGCCCCGCCTGTCCTCGTGCGGAAGCGGTTGATACCGGCAGAGTGGCGGAAACGAAGGGTTCTTCGACGTCAATGAGCCGGCTGATCCCATCATGCTCGCGGAGACGGGTGGCGCTTAAGCAACTCCTGGTTGTATCATGCCGCGTCTGAAATGTTGAAGGGGGTGGCTCGTCGAAGCGATTCGCTTCGTGCTCTCGAAGGCGCTCTTCATCCCAGGAGCTTCTCTGTCGCGTCGCGAACAAGTGCGACGGCGATGCCGATGCGTCAAAAGGATTAGCTTCATTCTCCTCGCTGTCCTCGGCTAAACCTAGACAATCCGGCGGCGAGAAGCCCGCGTCCGCTGCACTTTCGAGTAGGGCGCGTGCTAACTGCTGTTTGTACGATTCCTGCTCCTCGTAATCTTCTTCTTCATCTTCACGCGCTGAATTTTCAAGAACGCAGCCAGTCGGTGTGGGGGGCAGGATCGGAATCTGCTTACCGGTTTCGACGACGAGGAGAATCGCCTGCTGCACCAGTTCGCTGTCCATATCGAGAGGCTGCCCGTCCGCGTCAACGTAGACATCATCGATCCCCTCTGCGAGACGGAACACCTGGGGCTTCGCGCCGAGCTGCTTTTGCCTGCGCTTGGAAAGTTTGGGGCCTTCATTCGGAATCGCAGCTGAATGGAAACGATCAGCGTTCGCACCGCCGGAGAAGCTGTCGCCCGGTGCTGAAAAGGCGCCTCCTAGATGCGGCCATTCTTTTCCGCCGTCGCAGAGTTTTACGCTTTTTGAAGATGGGGACGCCCATAAAGCAGCTCCTGCTCCCTCCTGTCGCCTTGGCGAGCCTGTGGACGTACAGGAGGCATCTGTTGTTGTAATTGTTTTGTGTGTCGCGGCTGTCTCGTCACCCGCTGGGGCTAGCCGAAATTGTTTCACCGCCTGCGGACCCCCATACCCATTTGCACTTTTCTGCAGTATGTTCCGCGATAGGACATCAGTTGCCGCAGCTTTCTTTCTATTTTGGTCGCGATTCATTTGCTTCCTCGGAGCGACCGCGCGCGGCCGCTGCCCGAATGACGACGACGATGCGCGGCCCGGAACACCGATGCAGCCGCCGTCTTTCTGATGCAGAAGTAGCGTCTTGCGCAGTCCGAAAACGTGTCCGCATGTCGGGCACACATGGCGCTCTTCTGCGTTTTCTAACTTGCGTTGCCTTTCGGCAAGCAGCTGTTTCAGATACGCCTCGCGCTTTTGCCGCTCAGGCCCTGTCCTCAACGCCGATGACGCACCCGCACCACTCGCGACGGCCTGCCGCTCTCTCCTCAAGCGTACCTTCTCCTGCATTTCGCGGCGGTATTCTTCTACCGCCTCCTTATTCAGATCCGCGCAAAGGCCCAGTTCGCGAAAAGCTTCGTCCCCTGCAGGAGTGTCAAATCGAACCGGCCCGCTGGCCGGCGCAGCATCCTGTCGAAACCCCTGGTCCTCTTCATCATCGTGCTCGGAATCGGAGGACAATGGTGAGGTTGAGCCACCACGTCCGCGGCGCCCTCTTTCCGTGACGATCCCCTCTCCCTCCTGGTCGCTTGCTTCCAGGCAATGAAACAAATCCAGGTCGTCGTCTTTGACGCAATTTCCGGTACAGTAAGGCCAGTACCCATGCCACACCCAGCAGGGCGCCGCTTGCATCGGATGGTTGTACGTGGGCTTTTGCTTCGAGGTCCTGCCAGCGAGCATCGCGTCATACTCTTTTGTCGCAGCAGTGCTTGTGACCATGCTGATCACCCCGTCTCTACCCACTCGCGGCCCCGGAACATTGTTGAAGGAGCTGCTGCTACTGCTAGCTGCAATAGCATTTTTTGCCGCGTTGTTTCGGTTTGCCGCGTTCCTTGGTCCCCCGGCATTCGTATTCGAGCTGCTTGATGCAGCCTCGGCCGTCTGCATCAGCTGAAATTCGCTGCTCGCTTTCGTCAAGTTGCTGAGTTTTCGCACGCCGCGGAAAACGGAAGTATCGCCTTGCTGCTCTATGTCCTTCTGCGCAACCACTCCGGCGGCGCGCGCCTTGGAGCCGCCCGGTGCGTACGCGTTCCAGAGCCACAATTCGAGCCCCACTCGTACGTCCCCGACCATCAAGGTAATGCTGTACGGCACGTCGGAATTTTTCGCCCCGCCCGACGCCTCCGTCGGTCCGCCAGTAACCGCACCATCACTGTCCAGAATCTCACAGGTGCAGCTGAAGGCGGTCCGCAGCAGTAGCGTGAGCGCCTTCACATTGCCATAGCAGAATCCCAGAATAGTCACGGCGCCACGCTTGCGCTTCTCCATCCGGATGTCGAGGACGCCAACATTCTTGGCCCCCAACTGGAATGGCGGCCGCGCCGCGGCACCACCGGCGCGTGGAGTCGACATCAAAGAGGATGAACCCAGATGTTTATGGCATCCCAGGATGCAGATGCACGCCGGTATCAGTAGACGGTCTCTCGGCTCAGGCCATGTGATCGGTCACGATGAAAACCACGGCGATGGTGCAATGCTTCTTGTGTAGGACGTTCATCTTGGTTCATGGTTCATGTTTGTAAGATCGCATCGTGGACCATGTGGACGGTGCTTTACACAATAAACACGCGCAGCTACCGCTGTGCCATCAACAAGAAGTCGAAATCGAATTCTTTTCTTGTTCTACATCTAACTACAGAAGAAGGGTGTCGCTGTTTTAAACGAAGGTCGATGATCCCTCTGTTCAGTGAAAACGTTCTCCTTTTCACACATGGTAGTAGCTTTACCGAGAAGTAAACGTAGAAGTTCATAGCACTTTATGCTACGACGGACCGGATCATTGATGTGAGAACCTTTGCCTTTCTTCATCTAGCTAGCATCAATCTCTCATGCGACTGGTGAAGATCGCCAATGCCAACCTCGTCGTGGATACGCATGGTCTTGAACAACGCCGTCACATCTCCACCTGCGCAACACAGCGGCACTAGTTGCCCCAGTCGATTTTTAGATTGTTGCATGTTCTGTCGAGAATTAATTCTCCAAGTGCGTTTCGTGCACAGAAAGTAAAAGTTCATCCCGACTTCCGACGTGATTCAGATTCATCGGCGCTGCGGCGTACTTTGTGTGGTCGCCTTTCGTCGCGGCAGCTGCTCGCACACGGATCACAAGGGTGTAAGAACGTCGTGTTCGTTGTAAGGAGTAAGTTGTGGAGATGATGTAGTTGAAATTCAAGATGAAGAGGGTGCCCCTACATATCAAGCTCAATAGTTACGCGCATGGCAGCACGTTTTTTATGAGTCATTTTTGAAGAAATCATTGATCTTGATGTTGCTTGACCGCTCTGTTCGTTTGCCGGGTTCGTTGGTTGATCTTGATCTTGAATCATGCAAAAGTTAAAAAGGTCAGGCAATTCCGAATCCGATTCGTGCAGGTGTTGCTGCTAGTTATTTGTGAGCGGAGGCGGACTCTCATGATAAAACTACGATGTTGCAAACTTCTACATCAACTACATAACATAGCAAGAGAAAGACGGGCCACAAGGCTGCAACAGCAAGAACGACACAGTAGACGCTATCGCTAACGCTAGAAGTAGAAGCAGCCTACTCATGATTTGTTTCCCGCAGAAGTGTCCTTGGCTCTTTTCGCTCGGAGGCGTGCTTTCTGGCGCGCGGTCATGTCGCTCTTATCGCCGATCTCCACCGTCTTCGTAAAAGTCTGCCGCTCTTCGACATGCAAGGCCGCCTCCTGCTGCTCAAGCATCTGGGCCTCGATGTCCTTCATCTGCTCGTTGGCCTGATTTTGCCCGTTATCTTTTGGGTTTTATCTACTTATCACTCTCGAGAGGTTCCTGCAGGAATTGGCATTGGGAAAAGATGAAATAGCAAATCAGCCCGAGGGTGAAGTCGAATTAGATGTGTATAAGTGTATGTATGACGACGTATCTCTATCTTCGGTACGCGTCCGTGGACGGCGACGGCGACGCGTCACAGCTAGAATCCAAAGCAGATTGATCGAAACACTCTGAACTCTGAAGTAAGTACCAATTTCAGTTGTTCCTCTAGCGTGCTTTTCTCCTCCAGCTTCGCGAGTTGGTTTCCCTGCAACTTGCCGCCGCTCTCCAATGTTTCCTCGAGCTTTGCGATGTCCCTCAATTTCTTCGTGATCTTTTTTCGGTCACGATCAAGCTCGGCGTAGAACGGGTCCGCAGCCAGAAATTCTTTGAGGAGGGTGTTTTCGCCGCTTCCACCGCCAGTCGCCGGCGAAGAGCCGCCCACGACGTCTCCTGGCGGCTGCTTCGCTGCGGAAGTTTTCTGCTGGGCCGCGACGGGCATAGCCAAAGAGAATGCTGCGCCACCTGCAGCTCTGCTTCTGCTTTCTCTTTCCAGCACCAGAGCTCGAGCTTCCTCCTGCCGCAGTCTTTGCTCCGCTTCCTTCCGCTCGAAGTCTTCAATCAGCTTGCGGGTCTCTTCGTCCAACTCTTCGCCTGGTGCAGGCTCATCTTTCGGCAGAGGCGCAGCGGGAGGCTTCCCCCAGGCCGTCGGAGCGGAGGTAGCTGTCTTCGGAGGAACGGCCGCTGCTCTAACGCTCTTTGCTTGTTTCGGTGCAGTTTGCGTGCTGGTACTACCCGCAGTTTTTTGCGGTGGACGTGGAAGCGAAACAGGAACGACAGCTTTCGTACTTGCGTCAGATGCCGGATTGTCCCAAACACTGACGCCAGGAGCGTTGACAGCCAGCTTCTTCTTGCCAGGACCGGCCGAGACGGCAGGATCTGCCACGTTCTGTTGTGGCGTTCGAAGTAAATGCGCCTTGCAGGACGACGTAAGAGTAGAGGCTGAGGAATTACGCAGGTCCTATACTTTCTTATTTCTTACATGATACTCTCTTATATCAAAAAAAAAAATGATTTGTTTTTTACCTGCTTCGACTTGGCGGCTTTTCCCCCGGCAACCGTTGCAGCGATCATACCCCCGACAGCAGACCCCGCTGGAGGTGGTTTCCGTGTCGCAGTGGTGGTTCCCTTCCCCTGCATCGTCCTTTTGTCTTCAAAGTGTGCGTGCACCAGGTCGTCGCTGTCTAGTGGCGCTCCTCCCCCTCCGAAGTCCCCTGTAGCATCTGCTTCTGCAGCTGCACTCACTCCAGGGTAGTACTTGTCCGCGTCCAGGATGTGCGCATACCGCCGCCGCTGTGCCGAATTTCCGGAGACAGTGATCGATCGGTCCAGTCCCGCCACGCCGCCCTGCTGCAGCGCCGTGGGCGGAGCGGTAGGATCCTTCAGCTTTTTCGCTTTATTCTTTTTTATGACACTTTCAACTGATTATTTTCCAACTAATTAAAAAAATTTTTTGCAGAGAATTTTTAATGTTTGCGCGGCTGCTTTCAGGTGCCTGTTTTGTTGGTTTGATTGTTTGGCTTGATTATTTGGCTTGGTTATTTATCCTTTGTTTGTTTGATTTGATTGGTAGCCTAATTGGATTCTCCTCGCGGACTTGTGTCGGAACGGCCGGATACCAAGCGGGCTTCATAACGGACCGCGTCGCAGCCGGTGGACAACAGGACCGAGACCGCACTCGTCGACGCCCTCGTTTGGATGGACTGTTGGATCGGCACCTGCAGATTGGGTGTTGGTGTGGTGGGTTGGAGTGCTGGACTTTTGAAAATCTAAAACCGCAATGATATGACATGGCTTGCGAAGCGATGCTGTCACGAATGGAGGTCGACGAAATAAAAGCCAGGCCCATAATGTTAGTGGGTCTCCAAGAGTGGAATGTAAGCAGGCCGCGCTGCGAGCCGATAGAAGAAGAGGCCCGCGATGCGTTTGGTTTCAGTGTCCGCGTCGTCCTGGTTTAAAGTTCCTACGAGCTGACTGGCACGAGAATACGAGGGAGTGAGGAGCGAACGAGACACGCGTCAACAAATCAATCCAAACAACCTTCTAGGGCAACTGGGTTTCAACAGCGTTTTTTCTTCCGAAAAAAATACACGATGAGTCAGCAATCCCATTCCGCTCGGCGTGGCGCTGTGAATCGGAACAAGAACCACTGGTGGACCCGGCGCTTTCTCAAGGGCGGCGCCATGTTGTCCTTCGCTTTCTTGATCGTGGGCACGTTCTGCGAGTTCATCTTCCCGGCCGTCGGGCAACCGCGCAACCATAACCAAGCCGAAGTGCCTGAGATCGGCCGTTTGAACCTGGAGCAGGCCGAACAACTGAGTCGCATGCTGCAGGGCCTCATGACCCGACTCCGTGCACAAGAAGGGGGCTGGTTGATGGTGGACGAGGTCGACAACTCGCCGTTACGCCGGGGGGTGGGAAGTATCGTTTTCGTCGTCGTTCGTTATCAGTTGGGAAGCCTTCTACGAAGATAAGTCTATGCTCTGACGCTGCCTCTGAGAGGACAGAATGCGCGGAGTAGTTTCATAAGTCGTTCTGTCGCGCTAAACAGCACGCCAACCGAAAAGCATCGGAACGCCCTTTTGACCTAAACTACAGCCTACGCGGACCTAGACTTGGACCAGATTCACCAACTCGTCAGTGCGTGGGGGCAGATCAGAATCAGTAGGGTGCGAAGCACGATCCGCCACATCAGCCAGCTTCACTGGCTCCTCGAGAAACTGATGATCAACCCGGGCTGGCAAGTACTTACTTCTACTGAATTGTAGTCACAGGATTGCCTGGCATCGCTTCGCTTTAGATTTGTAGAAACGACACTTCTATCCCCCTCCGCGTTTGGTTTCTACTTAACTTTCTCCATTCAAACTCGCAGCTGAGCCGCCGCAACAACCACCGCAGTCTGCGGACCGCGACCGACTACCTGACGCACGAGCAGGAGCACACCGCGGTCACCCTCGCATTCACCATGATGCCCACTCCGGAACAGTTGCACGCCCTGCGCCAGCAACAGCAGATGCACCAGAACGCTCAGTTCGCCCAGGCCTTTCAGGGCCAAGGCCTCCTCAACAACGTACGCTTTTCGTGCTTGATTACCTGGGTTAGGAGATTTAGACTTTTGTAAATAGGCTACTGTCGTGGAGGACGAGAGTATCCATAACACACAGATCGTCAGCGGAGGCCTCCATATCACACAGATGTTCCACGGAGGAGCGGCGGCCGGTATCGCAGTGATGAATGCTCCCGTCGCTCCAGCTCTCCTCGACGGCCGCGCGAATCAGACCTTCTCGCAGCTCCCCGCTCCCGCACCTGCAACGAGTACTCCCGGCGGTGCCTCCTCCTGGCAGCCGAGCCCTCTGCTGCCGCCTCCCGCACCTGTTGTACAGCCAGCTGCGTTTTCCCAGGTCCCTCTGGCGATGCATGCCTCCGGAACACAAGTCTCCAACCCTGCCCCGGTCATCCCCCTCGCGAACGCCGGCCCGACCAGCTTCGGACCCGACCCGAACGCGGCCGACGCGGAACAGGAAGCTCCCGCAGAGAAGGCTGAAGCGAAAGCTCCGGCCGAGGAGGCGGAGGGTGAGCAGATCTCCGACATCGTGAACCTGGATGCTGGGGAAGAGACCGCGCCGAAGGGGAAGGCAAAGTGCAAGGCCAAGGCTAAGGCGAAGCCTGCGAGCCCTAAGGCTCCGCCGGCCAAGCGGGCCAAGAAGTAGATGGCCCGAGCAGTTTTGTGTTGATGCCCTCGTCTTAGAGGGCGCAGGGCTTGGTAAGAGGCGGCGTAGATAGTGTAACCAAACATACATCTTCACGCATGAGCATACTCCGGCGCTAGAAACCTACGCCCACGCTCACGCATACGCATTCATAGTCTACGTTGCCTCGCCCTACATTTTGCCGCTCTGTAATCGCATTTATAGATTGCTACTTTAGCATTCGTCTAGGCTTTGGTCGCGGATCTAGTACCCTGGCTGCTCGATGCAGACGTCCGAGATAGATTTGAAAGAAGTTCCGAGCTTTAAAAAAATGCGCGGTCATGCGAGTATTGCTGCCGCAAATCCGATAGTGCGTCGATGACGACCAGCAGCGTGACAGTAATTTCACTCCGAAATCAGTGGCGAATAGTGTGTAGAAGCGCTGAATTTCGACGTTTTCTTTCTCGGTATACAAGTAAGCAACCGAGTTTGCATAGTAGACAGCGAAAAATCTCCTTAGTGAGCTGACAGTATTCAGCGGAGACGGTGCGCAGTGCCGCTATGGGTCAATTTTGAAAGTAATGACCCGAAAGTGAGTGCGGCTGTGTGAAAAGTAATTTTCCAAGAGAAAGAAACCCTGGGGGCATTGGATTTTTTTAAATTAATGCACATTGAGAAAAATGCATTGCTTTCTGCCCGCGTGCGCTCCTTGTTTCGGCATTGAACTGGAAGACCGTGTGTTCGAAGGGCGCGAACTCTCCAACCTGATCGCGATTCAGTTTCGGTCCATCGTGATGTCGGTGAAAGTGAGGCAATGCTCCGTCAGCAATGGAACTAAGTCGGGCACATGTGTAGGCGTGTCGGAAGAATATGCTTTTGTTTTACGCCGGTCTATTCCACCTCTTCACCAGATTGGCTGCGGATCCCTCTACGACCCCTTGAGAGATGTATTTGAGTGCGCGGGCGCTCGCTCTAACTTGCTTGGCAGGCACGGCCCAATCGCTTGGCAAAGGAAAAGAATCTGTAGGCAAAGGTCGCTTGCAGTGCCTCGTGTATTGCTGTGCTAAAATCTCGATTGCCAGGATGGATCTGCTGAGCCCGAATTCGAAGGGCAAGAAGGCGAAACCGTCATCGCCCGTGCGGCGGTACCAGGGCCAACATGGAGAGACTGCCTTCGGTCAGACGAAGGTCTCGTTTTGGTACCGGCCGGTCACGAAAACAGATACTGGAAGCCCGCGCTTCCCGTTGAAGAGCTTGATGACCAAAGGCAGCAACTACGGGGTGGAAATCAGCGGCATCCAAAAGTATTTGCGGGATAAGGGAGTTGACGCGCCGGAAATGGAAACGCAGGCGAACTGCGAGCAATTGGTGCGCATTGTTACGCGTATGCAGTAATCATGATGACGCATATGCAGCCATGGCGAATCGAATTTATTCCATCGAAAAAAAGTACCGCTTCCGCATCCTCGCCGCGAACCATCTCTCATGTCTTCACAGGCGCACGCCCTGCTGTGCCGGAGAATGGTTCAACCGAACACCTGGTCTTCGATCATCGCGACATGCCCCTTCAAAAATGACGTCGCGCTCATAGCGCCTGACAACGTGCAGGAGATTGCCGGGTACTTGGAGGAGTTCGCGGACGTGAAGCAGAACGAGCGGAGGAAAAACGCGAGCGCCCGTGAGGACAAGCCAGAGAAGGCCCTGCTGGGAGTTGTGTTTTATGTGGAAGTAGGTCACGTAGCCGGATGCGAATGCTTATGCGCAACAGGTCACAGAATATATTCCACTGGTGATAAAGATGATTCTGATGCGGCTCCTGCTTACGCTAGGCGCGCGCAATGTTTTCAACCCCAGGCTTTTTGCCTGCGGAAGCACCAGGGCTTCGTGATCCACAGAACTTTGGCAGAAAGCGGCAAGAACGAGTGGCACGACCGCCTGGCGTGCTACTTCGCTACGGAGCGGGACAGTGTCAGCAACCAGTACTGCTTGATGCATGACTATTCATGCGTCCGGAAGAGCCACACCATCGGGAGCTACGTACTAGTGCAATGCATATAAGTAAGAAGTGGCGCTGGGTCGAGTCGGAGGCCCAGCTGCTGGCTGATGCACGACCAGATCAACGCCAAAGCTCTTACTTTTGATTTTGAAATGGTCGCGAGCATGTGCGTCAGCGATGCAGAGAAAGGCTTCCACAAATATTCGCCAGGTGTTCTACGTCGACGACTTTAGCGACCCTCCCCACGACCCGGCCTGGTACGAGCTTTGCACGCAGCCGCTCCCCATGCAGCGGGCGGAGGGCAATCCGCTCAAAAAACTGCAGGGAACGGAATACATGGCATCGAAATTCACCTGCACAGCCATGATCAACAACTTGATCACGACGCTCGGCGTCAAAAGTGTCGACAACATCATCCGCCCCCGGGGATTGACGTTCCTCACGATCGATTTGGACACGTGGGATCCGCTCGGGGGCGCGGCTTTGTTCCCGACGGTGAACTTGCGGCTGCAGGCGCACCTGCTGTGCGATCAGGGCTCGCCGGAGCTGCGCACGTTGCAGCTCGCGCTCCACATGCTCCCCGGGATTGCCAAGGAGCCGCCCTTTCATCGACTGTCAAACAACCTCAAGAATTTGATACCTGAAATCGCCCTGGCTGCTGCTGGTATCAAGTCGTGGTTTTGCGGCCCGTTCGGATCCGGCGGGAACCAGGGTCGTTTGCGGAACAGCCAGGCCAGCCTGCTGAAGGAGGCGAAAAACGATCTGCCGGCCGCGTCGAAACGGAAGTACGCGCCTGCGGTGATCGAGGCTTTTCCGGGCGAAAACCTGGCGGAGATTTTGGAGAAAGGTATGTTATGTCCACTGAAAAGCGATAGTGTTGTAGGTTTTGGTCCCGTCGTCAAACGCCAGAAGATTGAGAACGAAAGACATTGGAATGCAGCATACTTATGTGATTGCTTCATTATGAAGCCGAATCCCAATAGGATGATGGTCCGCAGGAATCCAACTAGAGGCCTCGGCGAACCCCCCCCTCCGATTGGGCCAATCTTGAAAAAAGTGGAGGGCCTCCAAATCACTCAGACGCAGTAAGGTGGTGGACTCAGCTCTTCAATTTTTGAGGGGGTTCGCGGGCCCCTGTGAACCCCCCCCCCGCCGCCGCGAGGGGACCAAGAAGTCGCCAGATTCTCATCGGGATTCAGGATCTGGACAGCAGTTTTGAGCTGCTGCTCCAAGCCTGAGTCCCAATGAGATTCTGGCAGATTCTGGCGCTGTTCGTCGTTGATAGGAGAGCTCGGCGCGGCGTCGATTCGTAGCTCAGCAGGAGCCAACTGGGCGAGCAGTAGCATGCGTATCTAGCTTCCAAAAAATGGCCGCTGCCGCCATCATTTACTTTTCCAATTGACCTATCAGCCCCTGCCATCACGCACGGAACGGACGCGCGGTGGCTACGCGACCGGGACCACAGCGAGAACATGATTCAGGTCATGCCCCTGCTGCTCTACTGCCTGGAGCCGCTGATCCAGGAAGACATGCAAAAAGCGTCAAACAAGAAAAAACCCAAGCCCGCGCGGGAAGCTGCTCCGCCCGCCCTGCCGCAGGAGCACGAAGACCGGATCGACTCCGAGGAGCGATTCGAGGGGATCAACTCCGATTTCCTCGAGCTAACAGCTGAGGAGAACAGGATGTTGGGCAAGGAGTGGGACGGCAGCACGCTGAAGCTGAAGGAAATGCTAATGGCGTGCACCCGCGAACACCGCCTCGCGCAGCGAGACCTCGCGCGGTCGCACAGTGATCTCTACGATCTCATCGACGCTGTTTCCGCGAAGGGCGGCGACGACACCACGCTGCTAGAGAACCCGGCCACACTCAAGCGCGCGCAAAAATACTTGGGATCCGACTTAACGGCAACCTCGACGCTGACCACGCCGGAGCTGCAGAACCGGCTCCAGAAGAACCGCCTCCGCATCCTACAGCACATCACCGCCGACATCTTCGCCGTCCTCGGCGAAACCGACGCGCATCGCAAGTGCGGCTTGAAGCTGCTCGGAAAGGTGATGTCTCTCGCCGGGTGGCAGCTGTGGGATCCGATTTTCGGGCTGTGGGAATCCGTCTGCGAGAGACGGACTCCTTTCGTCGTCAATAGCGAGAACTTGCCGTCGCTCGAAAACGCGCTCTCGTACGAGCTCTCCATCTTTGCCCTACGGGCCGGAGGCTGTTTGATGAGGGGCAGGAGGCATTGGCTTGAGCGGCAAGTAAAGAACGTGAATGAGTGCTTCCCGCCGTCGGAGAAGCTCCAGGAACAGCAGTTCAAGGATGACCGGAAGTTCAAGGATCGGGCGGCGGGCGGCAGCAACATGTGGTCCAAACAGCTGCACCGCTACACCCAGGCAGAAGAACACACACGCTTCTACCCCGCGCCGCTCATCACCCGATCCGACAGAACCAGCATCCTCGACCCGGCCGACGTGCTTGCCGACAGCACGTGGAATAAGGTTAAGGAGGACCCCACGACTGAAAACGTGAAGTGGGTGCTGGAAGACATGGAGAAGAAGCAAACCCAGGAAAACAAAAACCACTCCAAATTCCTCACCGCCCGCTTCGACGACCTCTGCAACAGCCTACAAGACGCCGCCGATGGGGATCTCGAGACCCCGTGGCCCGCCAAGCTGCAGCAGGTGATCGAGCACGTGGGTGACCCCTCGATCACCACCATTCCCGCGCACTTGCTCGGTGTCCGCGGCATCGAGGCCTACGTGATTCTGAAAAACAAAGACGATGCAGAATCGGCGGACTTCAAGCGTACGGCCGGGAAGAACATCATGGGGTTGAAAAACATTCAAAAGAAAATCCAGGAGAGTGGAGGCGTGCTGATGCGGAAAGGCAAAGACGGGCCTGTTATATGGGTTACCTTCGCATATAGCGGTCTGGTCGCCGGTCACCCCCTCGTCCGCCATGGTGCTCCCAACCAGCTGCGGTTTCCGCTCCTGCGCAACGAGATCGAATACGATGCGGATTGGTTCATCAACTGGGACCTCATCGAGGGCAAAGTCGACTGGGAGGAGGACGAGGGGGCCGCCGGCTTTTTCATCGTCCTGCACGTGGACCTGACCAAGATCGTGTCGAGCCGCCAGATGTACTGCTACCATTTCCCGCATACATCGCGCACCAGACAGCAGTATCTTTTGCAGCAGGTGACCAAGAAGCATCCGGAGCTCACGGCGCGAATGTTCGATAAAATGCTGAACGGGACGCGCGCGAAAATCTACGAGTACTTCATGATCCGCGGCGAGGTTCGATCCGATCTCGTGCAAGAGTGCGTCCGCCGGCTCGGTCCCCAGCTCCGCAGTTTCGCCATGGACGGCGAGGAGCGGGACGACGAGTTGCACAAAGAGCACGTGCAGCGCCTGGCCGAGAAGGCTGGAACCGAGTCTGGACCCGTACAACACCGGCCGCACAGCCCCGGAAAAACACCGGGCTCGGGGATTCGCCGGCTGAAGGCGCAGGTGGTTTTCAACATCTGGAACCTCGACAAAAATCCTCCGGTTTTGTGCGCGCAAGCCCGCAGCCACAGAAACGGTTTCGGCGCGGAGGAGGACACGCTGAGGCTCCACTGGCCGCCGAAATACCGCCCGACGCAAGTGCACTTTGCGCCCGAGGCTCCTTGTTTCCCGAATCCGGAAAAGCAGGTCGATGAGGTCTTCACGCCGCGCGTCACCAAAGAGTACGAGCTCCCGCGCGGCAAGTTTTCGATCGTGCGGGCGGACGGCGAGTGGGATGCAGACGTAGAGATCTTCGTCGGAGACGAGTACGACGAGGCCGATGAGCAGCTGAACATGATGCAACCGTCGCTGAAGCGGGGCGCACCTACGATTGCAAAGATGGCAAAGACACCAAATAAAAATCAGAAAGATACGGGCGCACCGAAGTCAAAAAAAGCCAGGGCGCAGGAACCGCCGGCAGAAGCTAAGAAGTTCAGTGGAAAGAAGTAGTTGCTACGTCAATCAATTGCGTTCTGCGAAACAGTACTCAACGCCGCGGCTTTTCAGTCACGGCCGGAGATGCAAAATCCAAGGG
>RXOD01004551.1:0-20598 GCA_005223375.1 Amoebophrya sp. AT5.2
CTGCCGGTGCAGCTGCTGGAAAGCCCGGGGTCGGCGCTGTAGTGCAGGGCACCGCGATGTCGTCGAGTGGCGCGGGCGGAGGGCAGCCGGGGAGCAGTGCGGGGATCGCGACAGGCAAGAGCAGCTACCCGCAGGGACCCTCTAGTTCTAGTAAGGAGAGGCCGAAGTCGGCACACCAATGGGTCTCGGGGGGGACGAACCACGGGTCCTCCGCGACCGACTTAACGAAGACGCTTGCGACGATAAAGCAGCAGATCGAACGTGAAAAAGCCCGGCTGCAAGCGCCGCACAAACACGGCTCGTATCGAACGTCAGCGCATAAGACCGGCGGGGGAACCGCAGGTGGTGCAGCAGCGGCGGCTGGGCCGCCCTCTTCCGGCGGAGGCATCGCGCCGGCAACGGGAACGAGCGACCACTGGCCGCGAATACAGCTGGGTGGCGGAGCCGGGTCCGGACCGGCGCACGCCGGCGGCATGAAGACGCGGCCGCAGACCGCGGGTCACTACGGACGAGGGGGGAGCAGCAGCTCTTCGGGCGGCACTGCGGCGCACACCAAGCTGCTCGGCGCCACCCGCGGCCACAATTCGTCTTCCAGCAGTGGCGCGGGCCAGGACGAACGTACTGGCGCAGGAGCGAGAACTTCAGGGTCGAAGCGAACGGACGTGCTGCGCTACACGCACCACGGGTCTGGAACTGCCGGCGGAACGAACCGCGAGCGAACCCGGCCTCAGAGCGGCGTCGTGCGCCCTACCTCGGGGGGGTACGGGGCGGGGGGACATGGAGGCACTTCAAACACGGTGCGCGACCAGGTGTTATTGAAGCAGCAGCAGCGTCCCAAGACCGCCGGTGCCGCGGGGAGGACGATGGCGGACCGCGCAGACCTCGTGGATCGGTCGGGAAAGCAAATACCCAGCTCGCTGCTAGAGCGCGGCTATTACGTCACGGGGAAAACCATAGGACAGGGAGCGTACGCGGTACTACTTTATTTTGTGCATTTTTTGCAGCTCTACTTCGTACGTCGTCTTCGGCTGTCTGTGCTACGTAGTTCTGGGTCGCCAAATGATTCGCAACATCCATCATGGAGCACGCAGCTACTGAGCTCTTTTCTGGGATGAAGTAGATGTAGACCCCACTGGTCCACCCCAACGGCGCATCCCTCGACGACCATCAGTCCGTCCGCGTGTGCACGCATTTTCCGACGGAGAAGGCGTTCGCGGTGAAGATATTCGACAAGACGCGGTCGCACTGGGACAACCGGAAGAAACTGGTGTATCGGGAGGTGAAGCTGATGGAGAAGATATGTCGGGACAATCCCCATATCTGCAAGTTCTTTGAGTACGTTGACCAGTCCAACTTCCTGCACCTCTTCATCGAGCTCGTAAACGGGGGAAACCTGCGACAAGAGCTCAACAAAAGGCAACTCCGCAGGATCAGCGAAGGGACGGTACTGTAAATTGTTGATTCGTCTACTTCTACCTCTTCGCTACCCAGCTCCTATTAATCTGATTGGTTTTCCTTTTCGCATATTAACGATCGAGGAAATGGCGCAGGTTCGCGCACGCGGCATCAAAAATCAAAGATAATTTCAATCCCCGATGGAGATGGACATGGATCGGCATCGGTTTCGGTTCGCATAATAAATCGATCCAACACGAACACCACAGACCCGGCACTATTTCTGGCAGATTTGCGACGGCATCGAGTACCTGCACCAGAACCTTGTGGTGCACCGCGACATCAAGCTGGAAAATCTTTTGCTGCACCACTCGAACGACCGGGTGACGGTCAAGATCGTGGATTTTGGATTCGCGGTGAAGCTCCAAACTCCCTGCCAAAAGCTAAAAGTGTTCTGCGGCACGCCGAGTTACATGTCACCGGAAATCGTGGCCGGAAAAGAATACTCAGGCTTCCAAAGCGACGTGTGGGCGCTGGGCGTGGTACTCGAATTCGCGCTGCGGTTTCTGCGTGTATAGATGTAGATGTAGTTGTAGCCCTCACGCATCCACGACATGCAGAACGCATATGCAATGGCGAAAATGCGCCTGTTGATATGAGATCTTTTATCCTCCTCGCCATAGTATCCTGATCTCAATCAACCTATACTATCATGATCAGGTGCTCTATGTCCTGCTTTGCGGGCGTTTTCCGTTCAAGGCGAACCAAGAGCACGAGCTGTACCACAAAATCCGGCGCGGGAGTTTTTCTCTGGCGGACAACCACATCTCGCCGACGGCCAAGCGCGTGATAAAGGGTATTTTGCGCGTTGACGCTTCTCTACGCCCGGTGGTGTCCCAGATCGTCCATCACGCGTGGGTGTTGCAGGGAGCTCCGTCCAGTCACCCGCATCATCAGCATCAGACAATGAGCGGGTGGTCGTCCTCATCATCTTCATCGAGTAGACCCGCGTCAACGCATTCGAATGGTGGTCAGGCAACGATGAACGCATCAGCAGCAGCCAGTAGGCGGGACGACGTGCACGGCGTCGCGGCAAAGAGTAGGCTGCCCAGGAGTGCGTCGGCGGCTCTGTCGACCGGCTCTGCGGGAGAGCACGGCCAGCCAGGAACCGCGCAGGATCATGAGCAACACCCATCTTCATTGAGCGTGGGAGGCGCGGCTGAGCCTGGGGAGACGCTGAGCCTGGGGAGCTGCCCACAGCTAGAAGAGGTGGGGCGGGAGCCATCGCGACTGGACGGGATGAGCCTAACACGGGACGGAGGAGGTTCGACGATGAACAAGTTTTTGAACACGGGCGTGCTGGGAAGAACAAACGCCGCGGGGGGCGTGCAGAAAGATTTCAATCAAGTACCGATTGCTTGTAGTAAGTAGCTTGCTTTCAAAAATTGCGTGTTGTTGCTGTGGCACTGTGGCTAGTATCCTCACTCTGCAGCTTGAGCTTGGTTACAGTTTCGCCTTTCTGTTTCTAAACGGTTTATAACGTGGTATACATGGTGGAATTCACTCCTTCATTTTCAACAGGAGCAGCCTGACGACAGCCAGTATTCGGGAACGAACACACCCGTGGAGCACGTTTCGGTTGGCGAAATTTCGAGGGGCTGAAGAGGACACAATTAATGACAGACCGACCCCGAGTTCACTTTTACTTTCAGGTAGAAGTAGGCACTCAAACTCACGCACCACAGTGACTTCCTTGCCTCTCGCCCGCGGCCGCAACCAGTGGCTGAAATCGTCCCCTCATTTATTGCGGTCGTGAGGATTCCGGGAAATTCGAACGTGGTACAGCATGGTACTTATATATAGCTCGAGAAATAATTCTCATCTCTAATTCACATCCACTCCAGGCCATCTCCATCAAACTCAAATCCCTGCACGTAGAGGCGTATGCGGAGCGAGCTCGACTACAAATCCACCTCGCCAGCACGGCCTGCGTGGCGTCTCAATATTACTTGAATCAGTGTCAGTGAGCAGGCACTGTGTTTACGCGGCACATCCTAGTACGTGGCGGCGGTTCGTCGACGGGTCACAAGCAACGGTGGGGCTTCGCTTTTCTTAGCAATCCTTTGTACTGTAGAAGATTTCGAGATTACAGATGACCTCCCGCTTCCCCGCTAGCATCTCTTAGCGCGCTTTCTTGCGGTAGCAATCAGTGACTCCCTCTTATTATGACGGCAAGATGTGATGTTGAGGCTGAGCTTCCTCCTTGAAAGTCCCCAGCACAAGCACGATCTTTTCGAAGGGGGGCAGCGATTTTGTTTCGCATTTTCCTGCCTCCCTTCGTATGGTCTCAGCACAGACTTTTCTGGCTGTGGCCATTTTTAGATCGACATAGAAAGATTGATACTACACTCAAGCACAAACGACTTCGGCTCTTTCACAAGCTATTATCAACCTGCCGTCGTCGAAGAAGATGCTTCAACTGAGTACAAGCGATCATCGCACAAAAAATGCATCTTGTACATTAGCAGCAGTTTGCTAGCAGAGCGGGGGACCGAACGCGGCTCTTAGCGCTCTGCTCGCTCGGAGCATTATGACGCCGCTACCCAAACAAAGGTTGTTGCTGCACTATCTTCTTGCTGTTGCTAGAGGTAGAGGAACATGTTATTGTTAAACAAAAAAGCACTTGGGTTTGGAGCCAGGGGTCGCGGACCTCTTTGGCAGGTGACTGTCTCGAACTTTTTCACCTGACTAAGGAAAGCACAAGCTCTAGCTCCACATAAAAGAAAGTAAATCTTCCGACACGAAGAACTGAAATTTTGCGCTTTCATTGCTTTTCGCCCGGGGTCGCCGTCTTCCTCGACCGTGATTGTCCCCACGCAAAGAACGGCCTGTCCCCGAAGCAACTGTTCTTTTTTTGTACGAGGCTATATCTACGCACTGGTCAACTGCTGTCCGGTTCGAAAGGAATCTGTGAAACCGTGGAGATCATTTTTGGAAGGCAGTTGAATCTGTTGAGTTGAGATCATCATAGTTCACATCAAGCTCCTCGTTTCCGTAGAAGGCAGTGGCGGGTGGTGGACTTGGAAGGCAGTTTACTCGTTCGTGATCAGATTTCTTCGTGCAAAGACGCGATCTTCGGCCGCCTCTCAACCCATCGTGCTAATGACGTCCTCTCGAAGTCGAAGTCGAATCCATGATTCATTCTCACCCTAAGGTCCTTGTGAGGACGCATCTCATCAACGAGCGTGAGTACGACAAGAAGCAGATAGTTTGAGACCTTAAACTCTACAGCAAAATAAAATGTCTTCCAAGCGGTGGGACTTCAAGCTGGAGAGCAGCGAAAGCTCCGGCAAAAGTGGAACGCCAGATCCCAGTCTCGGTTGGCGGGCAGACGACGCGTCAGTAACGGCGACGGGGGCCATAAAGAAGCCGGCCAGCATTGACAAGTCATTTCTCGACAAGAAGGCCTGGGAAGCGGTGATGCAGCCAGCGCAAGGGGTATAAAACTTCTTTAAGAAAATAGTAGAATTCGCTGGCCGTCAAGAGGAGCAACTTATTCCTCGGATTTCATTTGCTCGCACGCGAATATCTTCAGACGGAGCCCATGTGGAAGCGCATACATACATAGGTTCATCAATTCTTTAGAAGAACCAACTATAAATACTGTTTGTATAATCGGTAGTACGAGGAAATTCATCGGATTCCTTCCAAAACGTCCCTCTCGCTCGCTTTGTCCCTATTCTAGCTCTCTTCGGATCATTTATCTTCGCGTCGCAGGTGTTCATGAACGTGTTTATGCTCTGGATGATGGGGAACAACCCGGGGATTTTCGGGATCATGATGCTGGCGTACGCTTTGACGTCGAGCGTGGCGCAGCTGAAGAACGTGAACAACGTTTTTTTGCCGTTTACGCAGCAGAACGTCGACTGCAGCTTCCAGAAGATCGCCTACGTCCTCATCTGTCTCGGCGTGCTTATGCGATCGATCGAAAGACCAGCTGGTTGGAAGTAGGGATAAATGGGTAAGTGAAAATGAAATTTCTAGGTAGAAGAGTAGTGGTCCTCCCTCTTGCCTAGCAAGCATTGCGTTCTGCAATTGCGAACAGTAGAGGTTTGCGAAAGGAGTAGGAAGGCGGTCATCCGCGGTCGGCAGACCATCGGCAAATCTGCAGCCCACAGCCGGCAACACCAATACATAGGGCGCTGCACTACCACTAGTGGGCACTCCCTTTTCCCGTTCCATCCCGTGGTTTCTGGCTCTACATAGAGCGTGGCTTCTCTGCCATCATGTCCACCGCCGCGGTCGTGGCAGGATTGTTCCAGTCCCTCCGGGGTGGCTTGTTCCCATTGCCCTCCCAGTGGCTAGCGACCTGGTCCCCATAGATTGATAGTTTAGTGGGGCACCTCGACCTCTCAAACTACAGCGCCTTACCGTACCCATCACCTAAGGGCACTCATTGCCTGGCGCTTACCGGTTCGTTGCTCGCTTACAACCCGCTTACAACCAACTGGCTCGTTCATAGTGTTCGGCTATCTTCTCTACTCCGCAAGCGGCATGGGACTGCTGCCCACGCAAACCGGAGACTGGATCTCCAAAATACCCTACGTACCCATCACGGAACGGCTCATATGATGGAGGAGTATGGACATGGACGGATTTTTGGCTGCCATGAGCTGGTTGAGAGGGGGAGGGGCCTCCGGCGCGCACCTAGCGGAAAAAATTCTATTCACTACCCATTGACCACACAGACACAAAGAACGAACTCGACGTCTTGTGGCGTGTGGGGTTCACCCAGGATAATTCCTCTGCTGCGTCGGGGTACGTAGGCGATGATAGGAGCTTTACACAAAAGGCCCATACAGCGACATTCGCCGTGAGTTAATACGACAAAATGGACTACAAAAAAGTAAATCGGGAGCCCCCGGAGGCCGGGAATCGTCCCCCGGATCGAAGTTGTCGATGATGTTCGCGCCATTCAATGTATGATGCAAAATTGTTTTTGATGTGACCAGGCTAGCGTAGTGACGCATCGGACCAAGCATGGCACGAGCACGTGCGCACGAAGACGAGTCCCCGCCGCCGACCCGACCAC
This sequence comes from Amoebophrya sp. AT5.2, assembly GCA_005223375.1. Lineage (NCBI taxonomy): Eukaryota > Dinophyceae > Syndiniales > Amoebophryaceae > Amoebophrya > Amoebophrya sp. AT5.2. The sequence continues at coordinate 6,488 of RXOD01004551.1, forward strand.
GAGAGCCCCCGCCGGCGCCGGAGCGTCTCTCGTTCCTCGCCCACTACCCGCGCTTGGTCGCGGTTTTCTGCGTCCTTCAACTTGCCGGATGGACGGCGAACCTTCTGGAGATTTGCGGCGTCCTCGGCCCCCTGGGCTCCGCGGTGAACGCCGCCGCGCTCACCTTCGACGTCGCGCTCTGCCAGCTGCTGTACTTTGGGACGCTCCACTACGGCCTGCTCGACTTCTCGGCGTTGAACGTTGTGTGCCGCATCGCCTTCGCGGTGGACGGGCTGGGACTCCTGTTGAACTACGTGCTCGTGGAGAAGCCGCGCTCGGCGGCCGAAGCCGTGCAGGAGAAGGTGAAGCGGGAGACGAACACGATCGCGGGCGTGGACGCGGCGATTTGGGGGGTGGTGTGTGCGGTGTCGGCCTGGATCGGCGTGCAGGTGTTGGTGGTCGCGCGGATGCGGCTGTGCGAAAAGTGGATCCTGCTGGCCGCGATGAAAAATAGCAACGGAAGTACGGCGACGTCGGCCACGAGCCAGGAGCAAAGCCAAAGTAGACAAAGCGCGGGTCCTGCTGAGGGGTGCGCATCTACTTCAACAACCACGACAAATCAGGTTGCTCCGGAGTCGTCTGGCCATCCAGCCGGAACGGAAACCACCACCAGCGACCTCTTTCCACCACCTGTGGAAAATGATAATTATTCTGCTGGTGCAAATTTCCAACTTGCCGCTTTGAGTGACGAGTTCGCCAAACTGTACGCGGTCGCGGGAATTTTCATCCTATCCGTCGCCGTTTTTGCAGCTATAAAAGCAGGCACGGCGGAAAAGCAGGACGAAGTGGAAGCCCGCGTGCAGAATGACGCGCTGTTCAGTACCTCGTTTGCGGCTGGCATGCTCGGCGGCATGAAAGTATGCCTGTTTGATGCGTCAAACGCGGGGACGCGAATGGGCGACTTACTCGGCTGTGCCAGCAGGAGAGGAAGAGCGCCGCTTCCACTTCCCGTCAAGATCGCGGCCGCTTGCTTCGTCGTGTTCGTAGCGATCCATATCGCGTATGTTGTGCTGGCGTTCGGCGACTTCGGCAGTGATGAAGATGCTGAGAACGACCCAGCAGCATCAAGGGACGAGCTGTCCTCGGAAATGCGGGTGGTGGAGTGGGCCTGTCGGTTGAAGATACACCTGGTGCCGGCACTGGTGATTTGGTTCTGCGCGGCTTACGGGTTCGGGGCGAAGCCATCGCACATGTGGGACACAGCAGGAACAGAAAGAAGGTTACGAGAAAAAATGCGTGCATGAGCATACGCAAAAGTGGAACCTATGTTGAAGATTGATAGATGTTCACTTGCGGTGGAAAATGCAAATATCCACGAATCGATCAACGAAGGTTAGAAGTACCGGCGCTAGAGGGCCACCCAGCTTGTTCTTCATCAATCTATAGATCTATCAGCTTCAAGTTCAACTTCCCACAAGTATTCTATTGAAATTGATGCGCGAACGCGAACGTCAAACCACCACGCGCACTCACTTTTCTGCCATGGACCCGGACGAGCATGCTGACTGTGCGGAAAAAAAATAAAATTTTTAGGGTGGCACGACTGCAGCTGACCACTCTGTTGCGTGAGGGCGACTTTTTCACCCGAGAAAAACGATGGAGCTCCTTGCTGCTCTTTATTTTGTGCTACCTCTGCAGCTCGCCTGCGTCCACGGATATGCGGAGCCGCCAACGCTTTTCCACGATGTCACCCGAGCTTCGGGATCGGACACTGCCACGGCGCAAGTAGATGATCAGTACGTTTCTTTCCTCGAGCCCGTGCCGTGCGGGAATGTTCTTGTTGTGAACACCAGGGGGGGCTCAGGAGGAGGGCCGAAAACCCTGCGCATCCGTCTTCGTGCGGAGAGCGACCGCGTGTCCTGCGTCGATGTCCGCGTCCGTTCCGCACACGGAGCCGCGGTCTGGTACTACGAGGTTCCTCCCCCGGCGGAGGCGTACTTTGAGAGAGTATGCTTACCAGAAGATGAAACTACACCGGGTGAAGTACGCGGCGCTAACTTCGGTGGTGCTGCGCCCAGGAGCCGACGGCGAACAGCGCTCGAGGTGCAGTTTCCGTGGGAGGCGGTGGCCGGCGGTGCTGCAGTGGTAGAAGCGGACGAAGTTGCATCTTCGTCTACTTCTGCTCGCAAGGTTGTCTACGACCAAGTGAAGGCCGTGCGCATCTCGGCGATTTCGTACGACAGCAGCGGCCGTGTGCTCGGCGAAGACCGAATCTTCGCTACGGTTGGAGGGACGGCGGGTGCCGCATCCTCGTCTTCTTTCTCTTTGATGTCCGACAGTGAACAGGAGGCGGGGGCCCTTTCCACCGAAGATGAAAGGCACATTCGTGACTACCTGATCGAGGAAGAGAACGAACGGCGAACGGCGGATGAGAAGATGCGGCACATGGCGGAGAAATTCCAGGGGCTGGCTCTTGCTGCTTCATCTGGGGATGTTGACAGAGGCCGGCTAACTGCTACTGCTTTGGAGGCGAGCGACGCGGCTGCAATCTTCGACGGCGGGCACCTCCTGGAGCAAATCTTGCAGCAGCAGAATGATCACGCAAGCCCAGCAAGTAAAGCAGTCCCGAGTTCCAGCGGCAGCTCTGGCGCTGCCAGCAGTCCGAGCAGCAGCGACGAACAAGAAAGTCTACGGCCGGTTGACGTCCTCCGGCTCGTCCTGCCTCGAACGGCATCGTTGGCGACGGCCTTCGACTTCCTCCTCAACCGGACCGGTGTGGCGATTGGATTGCCGCAGGAGCTCGAGTACTCGAAGCCCAACGGCATGAACGAGCACGGGGTAGTGCTTCGGGAAATCCTCCCGGACAGGGACTTCGAGTCTGTGGTCGGAAACTTCTTGATGCGCTCGTCGGTCCTGCCAGCGGCGAAGCAGCTGTACCCGGAATACGGCACGTTTTACGTAGATCGGGTGCACGCGTTCGTGCTGTTTTACGGAGGCAAGTACGATAGGGAGCTGAAGATGCACATGGACGGGGCGGAAGTGACCTTCAACGTCTGTCTGGAGAAGAGCAGCGACGCGACCTACGAGGACGAGCTCATGTTCGGGCGCAAAAACGGGGCGGGAGGTGGGGCTGGGCGGAGGCTTTTGAAGGCGAGGCAAACACAAAGAGGGATGAAAAGAGAGGTCGTGACGCTGCCGCGGGAGCTTGCTGGTGGGCGAAAAAATGTCGACGAGGAAGACGACGAGGCCGTGAACGTCCTGGAAGTTGCACTCCAGAACAAGAATGCTGGCGAGAGAGGAAAAACAGAGTCCTTTCTGCAGGAGTTAGAACCAGTTGAAGGGGGAGGTGGTGGAAAAAATCGAGAAAGAGGTGCTGCGCGAACAACCAGTAAGAGCCATCGACCAGAGGCCCGCTTTTTCTCGGAGCCCAATGTCGGTTACCTGTTCCTGGGTCAGCAAAACCACGGCGTTGCGAACAGAAACGAGGGAAAGGCCGAAGCCGGTAGGGACGGAAAGCGCATCAGTTTGGTGCTGCGTCTATTGAGCACGGAATTTCGGCGGTCGCCAGCGACCGGCTTCTATTTGCACTGCACGAAAGAAGGTTATTCTTTTTCTCGAAATGTGCCTGGGCGTGAAACAATGAGACAGCAGGTCGTGCTTGATCACCACTATGGCGATCTCTGACGGTGGCGCACGCCTTCATCTCGGTGGTCAGGTAGTACTAGAGCTGCAACCTTTGTATTGTTCGTGATAGTGCTGTTCTAGAATGAATTGACTCGAATCTGCATCATGATTGACATTGAGGTTGAGCCAGCTTGCTATTGGTTCGGTCGGCGGCCTGTCGGCGGAAATGGTGCAATGACTCTTACGCAGCACAATGCTTTTTACCCTTGCGGCTCTTTTTTTCGTGGTGCCAATGGCCTTGCTTTCGCGTTCAGAATAAACAAAGTAGTCTTCATCTCTAGGTAGGAAGCCTGAAAACAGTTTTATCATAATGAATCGATCCCACGGTCCGTCCACCTCCACCCTTTCGCCAAAGAAGCAGTTGTGTCCTGCCATGGACACCAGACCGTAATACACACCTTTGAGCAGTGTTGTACTTGTGCTACAAGATGTAAAACGGAATAGACAACAAGTAAGATGTCGTTCCCCACTGCCGCTTCTTCATCCGAGAAAACATCTGGCGATAAGCAGGAGCCAGCCAAAGCCTTCGGCAACAAGGCAGCACCGCGTCGCGGTAGCCAAGGCAACCGCCAGTTCGTGAATGCGCTCCGCTCCGGCCCCCAGGACAGCTGGGACTCCAGCAGCGAGATGGAAGTTAAGCGCGCAGCAAAATCCCCCACCTCGTCCACGAGGCGGCTGCTAGTCTTTCTCCTCGCGGCAGTCGTCGTCACACTGGTGTTTCTCTGCCCGTTTACGAAGACCGAGGAATCGTTCAACATGCAGGCAGTTTATGATCTGTACTACAAGAAGGAGCAGGTTCAGTCGTACGACCATATCCAGTTCCAGGGGGTGGTGCCGCGAACTTTTCTCGGCCCGAAGTTCATCGAGGTATTCCTCTTCCGCCCGCTGGAGCTAGCGGAGAGGTGGACAAAGGTGGCAAGGGCGGCAGCGGGAGCCGTGCTCGTGGTCGGTGCGCCACCTCCTGTGGACCACGGCGGCGGGTTTTCTTGGGCGTGGTTTGGAGAGGCAATCGCGAATGCAGCCACAGCTGCCGCAGAAGCTGCGGCGGAGGAAGAAGATTCGACGCCGCTGGACGGCTACAGCCTGCTGCTGCTTGTGCGAGTCTTTGTCGGACTGTGTGGGGTGCTCGTGTTTTCCCACCTCGCCGAGTCCGTCGGGCGGGCGGGAAGCGTTTTCCTGCTCTTCTTGATGACCCAGTTCCATTTGGTCTTCTACTGCAGCCGCACGTTGCCGAACACTTTCGCGCTCCTGATTTGCGGCCACGCGCTGTCGCATTGGCTTCGGGGAAACGTGTTTCTGGCGACACTCCACGTCACGGCGTGTGCGATCGCCTTCCGGTGCGAAATGGCCGTGGTCTTCCTCGCGCTGGGAGTGGAATCTGCGACTCGAAGTGCCCTCAGACGGTTCCTCTTCGCGGCGCTCTGCGGGTTTCTCGTCTTCTTGCCCCTCACGGTGGTAGTCGATTCCTTCTACTGGCGGCAGTCGGAGTACAGCTTGGACCTCTGCGTGGGATCCGGCCAGGGAAAAGAACCAACGAAATCGCCGTCAGCCCCCCCATTCTCACCGGTCGAGGGTCTGCTTCGCCGATTGATGGCCGCAGACGTGACCGGTTTGTGCGATGCTTTCAACGAGCAGACTCTGCTGGGGCGCGTCCTCCGCCGATTCACCTGGCCAGAGCTGGGCGTCTTCATCTTTAACGGCGTCGAGCACAAAAGCAGCGACTGGGGCGTCATGCCGTGGCACTGGTATTTCTCAAATGCGCTTCCGAAAGCGGTCGGGCCGCTGCTGCTGGCTTTGGTTCCCGAGGCGGCGCTTCCGCTTTTCGGCAGCGCTGCGGAGGGGTCGTCCGTACACGGTGATGCGGGTACTGCCAATTCCTCATCTCCACAAAGTAGAAGGAGCAGCACTAGTACGACGTTGTTGTTTAAGGCGCGACTCCTCTTCATTTGGGTGCTAGTGCCGACGGCGGCTTTATCCTGCATTGGGCACAAAGAACTGCGATTCATATTCGTGCCTGTGCTCGCAGTGATTGTGCTGGTGTCGATAATCGTGTCCGAGCGGCGAGCATTCTTCGCCGCACGCGGATGGAACATGACGCGGTTTCTGTACGATTGCTTGCTGCTTCTCATCGTTGCGGCGCAGGGGGCGCTGCTCGCGGGACGAGCAGTAGCGTCGGTGTACAATTACCCGGCGGGGTGGACCCTGATGACGTTGCAGGCGCAGCGAACGATGCAGTACGGCGATCTCTTCGTCGTTGATGATCAGAGCGCATCGAAGCTGGTAACGAACACGACAAAGGTTGATGGTGTTGAGACGCCAACGACTCTCGCGGAGGCACGTGAGCTACTCGCGGCAGAAAAAGACGCGCAGGAGCAGCAGCAGATGTCCAACATAGCCGAGACAGAAGACTACGCAGCCCCCTTTTTCTCCCTGGACCTCTTCGCAGCAGCCGAAAAACTGAGCAACCTGCGGCCTTTTGTACCGGGGGAAGAGTTTTTCCTTTGGGCTTTTGATTTGTTCGCGGACGCGACGGTTCGGATCGTCCGCAGTCTTTCACTGGTGTCCGGCGCGCATCGGAAGAAGAAGACGGGTGGCGGGACCGTAGCGAACGACGCCGACGAGGACGGATTGCGTGACGTCTTCAGGACTCTGCGGGAAAAGCACCCGGTGGTGCGGTACGTTTTCCGAAATGGCGACAAGTGGATTCCGCAGGCGAAAAATGTGACGGTGGACAGTCGGACGCTCACGGATCTACTGCTGAAGGGAAGTTCGGAGAAAACCCGAGACTCAACGGCAACAAAGCCGCATCTTGCGACGTACTGGCGGCTCACGAGGCTGGCCGAATGGTTGTTCGGGATCGACAACGAGCAGCCGGTTACGCTTGCCGACCTGCAAGCGCTATCCAGCAAAGGGGCCCCCGCTCGGCGAGAGGAAAAGAATGCGGTGAGAGTGCAAGGCCATCGCGTGACAGTACCCTTTGAGCGGTTCTTCGAGACTCCGCAGCTTCTCCGCGCAATCGGGACGCACTATTCGAAGAAGTTTGCTGGCGCAGACGAGGCATCGGGACCACTCTCGTCGGGGGAGAGGCTGAAGCACTTGCTGAAGGTGGTGCGTAAGGAATCGCCAGCAGCGGCGGATGCCTCTCTGATCGGAGCATGGCGGAAAGATGTATCCACCCCGCCACCCCGGGCCCTCGAGAAACTCCGCAGCATGGCCAGCAACGACACGCAGCAGCTGGGTGTCGTGCTTACTCCCAACCGAATACCATTGCACCTCTTCCTCGACAGACTAGCTGTCAACGAGGGGGTTACTCAGTTTGTCACCCGTGCGTTCGCGGTAGTGACGAAGGAGGTAATTCCAGATATCGAATCTTCAGACGGTTACGGTACAACTTCTACTGGTACCCCGCCACCGGACATTTTGGTTGCCGAGTGTTGCGACGGATTGGACGTAGAAAGTTTGAACCAGGACGCGGTGGAGGAGAGTGACGAGTTGGACGAAGAAGACGCAGGAACCGGGCGCAACACTGAAGATGCTGCCGCTGTTGAAAAAGTTGAGAGTTCCAGTGCCACCAGCGCAGCTTCAGTATTGCGACACCGGAAGCAGTTCCGACGATTATTGCAGGTGGGGGGTTACGTGCTCGTAGGCCTGAGCTACGGCTTCTCGCGGATGAACTATCGGCGCTTGGAGATGGAGCTCGCGCCGAGGCTCGGAGTCTGGGTGCGAAGGTCGTAAATTGAGGGCCGCAGAAAAAAAGTTAGCGACGCGACTTTATTCTTGTTGGGTAGTACAACCGACCGCGACCGTGACGAAGGCGACAGTTGCACCTGCAAGAACTGCTGCTGCAGTTATTTCCGGGAGCAACTGGTGCTCAACTAGTCACTGATTTGCTCCTCTTCGTGCTGTTTGAAGAGAATGACCATGCATAGATAACACGATTGATGACATTGACAGCTGTTGCACTTGCAGTAGATTCAGATTGACCCAAAGGCACGATCCCGGTTGTCTGCTGCGAACCGCGTACTTGCCTGCACTCGCAGTAGATAGCTTTGCTGTAAACGGAATCGGAAATGGTAAGCTCCTCCTCCAGTCGCAGAAGCCGTGGTGTTTGCAGGTGCGCAGACTGCGACGAGGTCAAGGAGAGGCTTTATTTGACGTTATGTGAAGATCGAAGAAGAAGAACGCATAGTTAGTCGTGATGAAGATGCAAAGAGGACGAGTCGAGCGAGGAATCACGCAGTGGCGCTTTAAAGTATCGTCACCAGCAGTAGACCAAGACCGACCACCTCGTCGCCCCCGTCACATTTCGTCGAACAAGTCGTCATTCTAGTCGCAATCGTGATCGACGCTGGCGTAGTCATAGTGGATATAAAAGAGACGAAGTATGTGTGACAGCACTGAGACTGACTCATTTCATTCAACATTCTGATTCTATTCGTATTTGAAGGCTGTTGCAGTTAGCGACGCAACACCGACAGGGTAAAGACAAAGGATGTCTGGGTCAGAGCCGCGGGCGACGAAGCTGACGGTGCTTTCCACCGTTAGCAGTGCGCCCAAGATCACCATCAAAGGGCGATGGAAATCGAAGCCGCCGAAGGACGGGCCCGGTCCTGGAGCGTACTAAACCTATGGACACCTTCCTACACCTACTTCAACATATTTATTTATCTACTTCTACTGCTTGTAGCTTTATTCGGGCGCGAGGTGTTGTTGACTTCACGGACCTGCTCACCAAAATTGAACCAGGTATACCCCTGGTGCCAACGCGAAGTTCTCCGGAACCACGTCGGTGTCCATCCAGGGCCGCCACTTTCAGAGGTCAAAAGAGCTCGGTCCGGGCCCCGGGCAGTACTACCAGGGGGAGAGTCTGAGTGGCTATTCCTCGCAATACTCCTTCGGCACGGAGAGGCGACTAAAGCCACGGTTACACCACCAAACGCCCGGACCAGGCAGCTACGGAACACTGCCACTCCCGAAAGGGCCTGCCGCGGTGCTGCTCGAAAAGGGGCGTACAACGGCTTATATAAACTTTTATTGGTGGTGGTGGAGGATAAAATGCTCAAGCCAAAAATAGAAACCAAGTTGCTCTCCTCGCTCTCGTGGTCAAAGTACGTAGCCAGAAGAAAAACCAATAGCATTTATTGAACTGCCCTTGCTCCTCCGCTCGCAGGACCACGCGCTTTGAACAACGGACCCGGGCCCGGGACGTACATACCAACCGTAGCGAGGAACTTAGTGTACGAAACGAGCGGTAGCGCGGTCTTCGGGACGTCGACACGCTCCGCGCCACGGAAGATGTACTCGCCGGGGCCAGGACAGTAAATTCTTTTAATTGAAAAAATCCAAAAATTTCTTTTTTATCAAGAGGGACCGGACTCTTCTTTTCTGCTCGACGAAGACATCGGATCAGCGGATGAAACCAAAACAGGTACGCCAAGGCCGTGAGTTTCGAGTCGACGGCGCCGAAGTACAGCATAAAGAGCAGGGGTGGCGACAAGTTGCGCTCGGTGTCGCTCACGCCGGGGCCAGGAACCTCCGTCGGACTTGTGTCCAGTTTTGGCTAGCACACACCCTCGACGGTGGTCGACAGCTTCAGCGAGAAAGTCAAATCACCCAAGATGCACACCACCACACAGCTAACGAAACGTTTTTGCAGCCATCGATTCAGAGAATACAGAATTGATCACCTCCTCCTGCTTCATAGTTTTGATTGTGCTCACAGACTGATTTGATACCAGTGGCACGAATCATGAAATGGTCATGTAACTGCATCGACACTGCGCCCGACATTGGAATCGGGAAGAGGGACGAGCATGCGGAAATACAAAATTGTGTTCCATCACTAGCACCGGGTCCAAATCCATCGAACAGTGCAGAAAGAGATCAAGACGCGATCGGTCGCTAGAAATCAAAACTTGCCGCAGCCCTAAATATGAACGCGGATGGCGATCTATCAAGATCATCTTCAACTTTCTGGTCCGTGCACGGATCACCAGGCGGCTTTCTGGTCTGAAATCCCCCAAAAAGAATCGGACTTCGAAACACTTTCCTGAAAGATCATCCTCCATTCATTAGACACAGCCCGAAGCAACAGTATATCACTTGATGAAGAAGCATCTTTGTGAAGAAGATTTTTGAGCAGGCAAACGCTAAGGTTTTAGCTTCACGAGGATCACGAACTTACTACTCATTTAGAAGCTAGAACCACATCTTCAGCGAGATCTCCGTTGTTCCCATAGCCGCCAGAAGATTTAGTGTGTGAAAACTTAGCTATCACGAGCAAGGAGCAAGATGATTGAGGTGATTCTGAACGATCGGGTCGGGAAGAAGATCCGCGTGAAGTGCAATCCGGACGACACGGTGGGCGACTTGAAGAAACTTGTGGCCGCGCAGTGCGGTGTGCGGGCGGAAAAAATAAGGATCCAGCAGTGGTACAAGATCTTCAAGGATCACATCACCCTTCTCGACTACGAAATAAAGGACGGCATGGGCCTGGAATTGTATTACAACTAAGGAGGATCAGGAGCAGGCGGAGGCCCTAGTTGCTCGTCCCGGACTGCGTGGGTGGACGATGAAATATTGCTTGGGGAAAAAAGCCCTCGCTGATGAAGGAGGCACTCATGGGATCCTTGGAAAGCGACCCGACTCCAGACTTTGATTCGATTCTCATTGATTCCTCACCTCCTGGGGTAAACAGACCAGGACACATAGCTTGTAAAACTGTTCAGAACAATTCTCGAGGGACATTCCAAGAACAAAAGAGACCGAAATCTTGATGGCGAAGAACTCAACACCGACAACGGAAATAAAAAAACCGGGATGCACCTGCACGAGTAAGTGTGGGTTTCTTCTTTGAAGATAATTGTCATCTACTTGTTCGACTCTACCACCACTGGGGTCTTTGAATCGACATGTTGTGTCCGTGCAAGTGGAAGTGCCTCGGCGCTCTCGGAATCGTATTGATTCGGCGTCCACGGGTTGTCGTCGTCCGAAGCTTGCTTGAGGATGGCCGCCCGGTCTTCAGCGCTGTTGTTTTTTTCGGCGTCTGCACAGTCAACAAGAAAAACAAAAATAACGAGCCACGGCCCGCTTCAAGATGAAAGCCCGGGCTTTCGCCGTTCTCGTCTGCGTGCGCAGTTTTGCGTCCGAGCAGCGGGCTTTTTTCCCCTCCGCTGGCGTCTTTGCTTCGTCAGTGTCCTCCTCCTCAGCCGACGGCGACGCAAGAGAACCTCCGTGGTACGCGCACGCACAGAAAGAAGAAGCAGAACCGCAACCGACATGGTGGAGTACAAGCAAAATTAGAAACGGCAGGCGAAACCGAAAGAAGCAACGCGTACGCGATCCCGCCACCTGGTACGGCCCGCCTCTGTCGGCGCTCGGCATGCCAGCTCTAGGCTCCGGCTCAGCCACCCTTCGTGCGCTCGGCAGTGCAACACCGACGGCCTCCGCGGCCTTGCCTTCCAGCGCCGCCCGCACTCTCGCGTCCACCAGCAGCTCCCCGTTCGCAGTCCAAAGCTCTCCCTCCACTCCGGTTCCCGCGCGCGTCCCGATCCGGGTTGGCATGCTGCCTTTCACCCTGATGCCCTGGCTCACGTACGACACCGAGACGAACGCCTACACGACCGGCTTCCTTCCCGAGTTCTGGCGCACCGTGGCCTCCCTCGGCTGCGACCTGCGCCCGTCGCGGCTCCCCTGCTTTGACATCGAGTTCGTGCCCATCACCGACCCCGACTACACGAGCAACTCCACCGCGGTCGTGCGGCGGTGGCTGCTGGAGAACAAGATCGACGTGGGGTTCGACAGCGACACGCATCTGTACTACGACGACACGGTCGCGTACACCCACCCGATGGCGATGAGCTGGACCGTGGGGCTTCTGAAGAAGGAGAAGCAGGAGGCTTCCTTTTGGGAGATCTTCGGGCCGTTCACGTTGGAGCTGTGGGTGGCGCTGCTGCTGTCGATTCTGTTCGGCAGCGTGGTGCTGCAGGCGCTCAGCTACATCGCCAGCGACACGAAGCTCTCGGTCGTAGGGTTCGGCAACGCGCTGTACCACACCGCGGCCGCGGTGCTCGGTGGCGACGAATACGACCTGTACCACGTCGCGCCGCTCGGCCGCCTCTACCGTATGGGGCTGCTGTTTCTCATTCTGATCTCCTCCGCCACCTACACGGCGAACCTGGCCGCGTTCCTCACCAAGCCCAGTATCGCGATCCGCGGGCCGCGGTCGATGGAGGCGCTGGCGGAGTCGACCGCGTGTTTGCGGCACGCGCAGTACGAGCGGTACGCGCAGCCTTTTATCCGAAACAAAGTCGTGCCCCCGAGCACGATGTCCGTGTACGACCGCATCGAGTGGGCGTACGGCGAGCTGGCGAGCGGCAACTGCGACGTGATTATCGAGAACGACGTGAACGCACGGTCGGAGATGCTGGAGCGGTGCGACTCCCTGTTCGTGGACGAAACGGTGCAGTTCTCGCCGATGTACACCTTCAACCTGGTGCGGAGAAACGAGACGCAGCTGGCGCTGTGGCTGAGCGAGGCGATCATGGTGGTAATGACCCAACCCGTGTACGGCACGATCCTGGCGCGCACGATGAAGGTGGGCCGCAGCTGCGAGGACAACGAGGAGATCGGCGACACGACCCCGATCGAGGTGACGCAGATGGCCGGCATGTTCATCGTTTTCGGTGCCACGGGGGCGATCGCCGTCCTCGTCACGCTCCTGGATCGCTGCAAGACGAAGAAACCGCGAAAGCCCGAGGATTTCGAGGCGGACGTCCGCGACGGCATGGAGAAGCTGGAGGAAAAAATCGAATCGCTGCAGACGGAACTGAGGGGGGCTCTGGCGGCGCGGGGGGGTAGTGGCGGAAGCGGAACGGGAGGTGGCGCCCCCCGCGGCGCCGGCAGCTCCTGCGTGGAGCACATGATGGCACCAACAGCAGCGGGAACGAACCACGGGCACGACGCCGGGGATGAAGTAGTAGAGTTGCAAGACGTCGTCGCTGTGGAGCACGCGTTCGATAACGAGTTTGAGAATGACCACGTGAGCGGGAGGGGTAGTGGCGGCTCGTCGATTTTGGACGTCGATTCCCACCTTCAGCCGACCGTCGACGGTCTGCCTCTGCCACAGAACAGCACTAAAGTCAGCTTCAACACCTCTAGTACTAACACAACCACGACCGCAACAAGAACTACTAGAGAACGAAAGGCTTTCGCTTTTAAGGTTAAGGCCGGAAAAGGAGGGACTGGCACAACCGCCGCGACAGCAGTGTCAACTACGGCTCCTGCACAAGGTGGCAGAAATAATGCACTTCCTCAGATCTTCGAAGAAGACCCCGATTACCCAACAGCCACAAACGCTGAGCGAGAATGGCTTAGCTGGTGAAGTTCGATTCGGTTCCGCGTGCTCCGGATGCGGATGACACCCGCCGACGATGCGCGGAGTACTGCGCTTGTTGTTCGACGAGGTGATCGTGATGGCGAGGAAAACGCATTCCGTTTCTTCGAAGTATGCTGAAAGACGATTTTGGGGGGTTCGTTATTCGTTTGATTTGAGGCCTTTTGGGGGGGTTGAGGGGGGTCACCAGGGGGGTCGGGAGGGGGGTTGACCCCCCCGATTGTGGGAAGGGGGTGGGTTTCCCGGCTCCAACCCCCGGCAACCCCCCGCAGAACCCTCCACGTCGATATCGCGAGGGGGGTCGGCGGGGGGGTCTTCAGAAGCTCCAAACCTTTTGTAGGTCAATTATTCTGAGCTTTCCATCAAGCATAACGCTTCAGCTTTCCCCATCATCTGCAATCGAAAGAAGCAATCGATCGACATACAGCAAGGCAAAAAACTGATCCTTATCGACACGCACACTAGTAAAACTCACGAGATGAAGTAGCCGTACAAATAGGCGAACACTTTTTAGGTTGACGACCGCCGACGATGGATCGCCATCGCAGTACTTCAGATCAACTAACGAGCAGGGTAAATCATCATTATCATCAACGACACTCGCACGACTTGCATCCACCAGTTCCTGTTCGTCATTCATTGTACGGCAGCGACAAAAGGAAGAGAGCTAGACGAGCTTCAGTGATTCTTAGTGAGTGTAGTTTTCTCGTGCTCCTGATCCTGGACACACATCACAAACACGACACACACGATTCCATCGATTTCGATTGACGTTGATTGAAGCTGAACGGACCGCGTATTCTCGTGGACCGAATCGCTCGCTGAGACTGAGGTCCAAAAGACATCATCGTGAGATCATGCTTAGGATACATAGGTAGTCATCGTTTTCGTTTACGGACATGATGGAGCTAAGCGCTCCTGCTGCAGACGCAAATGTAATGACACACCTCATGTAGGAGCGCGAGCGGCATAGTTATGCTATAAAAATCGGCGCACGATCAACATCAACATCGTATAGAAAAGGAAAACGGCGAAACCGCCCGGGAGAAGTGCC
>RXOD01004552.1:0-20589 GCA_005223375.1 Amoebophrya sp. AT5.2
AGGATCCGACTGCTGGCGCCTTGTAGCAAGCATTCGTAGTCATATCCATTTGGGTTGCAATCGCTGACCAGTTGCATCGGGTCCGGTCCTTGTTTGTTTATCCATCGGAGGCACCAGAAAAAACACTGAGTGTTTCGATGGGAGATTTTGCTAGAGATGCTACACCAGATGAGTTTATTCAACCTCTAATGGACGTGGTACGGCACGCAGAACACCTGCAGCTGCACCACGGAAGCGCCCTGGTGGAGGGCGCGAGCGACTACAGCGTGGGGGAGGAGACCTACCTCGCGATGACCGCGTACGAGCTGCTGGTCCCGGGCACCTTCCTGGTGCCCTACGTGGTGTGGACCTTCACGGGGTACCCGCTGCGGCGGTGGCTGCGGAACTTCAACAACTTCATCCCGTTCTCGGACGACGTCCGCTCCGCGCGCGTGATCGAACTGCGTGTGGCGGAGAAGTACTCCGAGCCGCCTATGTTCTACGTCGCGTGGGACTACGCCGCCTTCCTCATCCTGCCGCTGTGGTGCAGCGGCTTCCTCTACCTCTGCAGCCCGCAGTTTCAGTATTTGATCTTCTGGAACCTGGTGCTGTTCTCCGTGTTCACCTACTGGAGCCAAAAAATACTGCACCTCACGCAGAGCAAAATCACGCACATCTCCACGGGGACGCTGTCCGCGATCTGCTTCTACTTTTGGGGGCTCATCGTGGGCGTGATCGGCGCGAGTACGGAGTTCTGGCAGCAGCGGTACCGCCGGCTGGAAGCGCTGGCAGTGGGAGAGGCAGTGCTAACGGAACTGCAGGAGCAAAAGCAGAAAGAAATGCAGGAGAAGGCGATGGAGGAAAAATCCGGGGTCTTCGGCGGCTGGTTCGGAAGGCGGCTAGAGTTGCTAGAGCGAGGAGGAGGTCTAGCAGGTGGGAGCCGAGATCGAGAAGATGGGAAGAAGGGTAGCGGGAGCACATTATATGGCGACAGCGAGTACGTCTGGATAAAAAAGACGCGGCTCGCGCACGCACTCCAGGGCATCACGTGGTGGCAGACGGGGCTGCTGGCTGGCAGTGGCAGTCGAGACCCCGAGCTTCCGCTGCTGAGTGACACGACGAGCAACCGCCTCAACGAGCGCAGACCTACTACTGCGCCATTAGAGGAGCAGGAGTCTAGTAGTACTTTTGAGATCAGTTTGGGTGCCCGCGCCGCCAAGGGCGAGCTATCCGAGCTATCCGGGGGTGTCCAGCAGGAGATCCAAGACGCGCTCTCGGACTGGGATGTTGATGGCGAGCGCTCCGGCTTTGCCGCAATAAATGCCGCAAGCCTGCTGGAGCGGAACGAGAACCCGTTCGCGGACCTCCGGCGACACGCCTTCACGCCGATCTCCACTTCAGTAAGCCGCCGTGGCCTCGCGGCGTCAGGGGATTCCGATACATCCTCGGAGGAGTTCGTGCCCGTGCATTTGACCATCATCGACACCGTTGTGGGTCAGGTTCGCGACGCGTTGTCCGACTACCGCTTTGAGGACGTGCTTCTCAACTGTCTCGTCGTCGGGCTCCTCGCCATGTTTGGCTACCTCGCCCTACTGCACTTCGTGGTGCGGCCGGAGAGGATCGCGCATACCTTGATGAAGGACGAGGCTCCGTACAAGTATCGCGAGGTGGAGTCCCGGTACGGGTTTTCGTATCTGAACACCAATCCGATCATGGTGTTGCGGAACCACTTCCTGGACAAAGACAAGCGCACCGAGATCAAGGGACCGCCGTTGGTGGTTGCAGGAGGGGGAGTGGGGGGGCAGATTGTGATGGGGAGTCCGTCCGCGATCGACTCCAAGGTGCACTCGCTGGTCTCTACAACGCATCACTTCGAAGACACGCACGTGGTCCGAGCCGCCGCGGGAGTTTCGCAAATCCACCAAAGCCGGAGGATCAAATATCGCCCCAGCGTGGGGGGCGGGGCCGCGCCCAGCCCCATGACCACCACGGCGGCCGGAATCGGCAGCATACGCCTTGGGAGTAATCCTGGGACCCTGCTGGGTAGCGGTGCCGCCCATTCCGCCCCACACGCCGTGGCAATGGGCACCGTCGGGCGCTCCCAGCACCTCCACCGACCGAGCGCAAACGGCCCGACTCATCCGGATACGGCGACGGTGTCCCCGGCGCAGTCGGTTATCGGAGCTCCGCAGGACCATCGAAGCTACTTCGCGGACCACGCTGCCACCAGCTCAGCCTTCGATCCGATGCTGCACGTGAACACCGATCAATACCAAAAGCTCATTTTCTTCGCCGAGGGCAAGCTTACAGCTCAAAAAAATGCATTCGATTAGACGCACCTTCACAAAACAGCCGCTTCGTTGTAGTTTTGGGCTCGTTTTGGTGTTTTTTGGTCTCATCTTCACACTGATTTGCTGCCGCCAAAACGGCAGGGGTTGGCATGCTGGAAGCAAAAACAGCGCCTCGCTGTGGCTTCTGTAGCCGTTCGCCCCTAGTGTCGATTCCTGCTCCCCCCCTGTTTGGATCTCTCCAGCCGTTGGATGAGCTTTCCCGCTCTGCTACTCGAGAATGACTCATCTCTCCTGACTGCCCCGACAGCTTTCCCGTCCCATAGGTGCTTTTAAAATGACAATGCATTCTTTTGACCTGTAACAAGCAGTACGTCCTGCCGAATTTTGACAAGTCGTTCGACCTTGCGTCGCAGGCCGCAGACGCCTTCGACTTCGTTGAGGACCTGTTGGACGAGCAGATGGGCAGACTGGAGAACGAGATGCAGTTAAGGAGGGGAACGACCCACTCTCCCGGACATTGTCCTGGCCGTGGGCTGCTTGTGGTTCCTCCCGTAGCTATGCTCTGCCTAGTGGGATCGATTTGCACGGTTAGACTTAGATGGTCTGTGCTTGGTCCTACGTTTTTGGTCACGTATTTCGTCCTATGTGTTTGGTCGCATGCTTCTACTTTCAGGGAAAAAGCAAGCGAAACAAATCGACGGCCGGATGTCGGACAGCCATCCGGTGGCGGGAGCGGGTCGTCTTCTATAAGTACATATTTTCTCAAGTTCTTCTATAAGTCAAACTGTAGGGGGGTTGAGCGAGTTTTTTCTCTTTATGCCCGCTGCCCAGGACTTGACCGTGTTGCGCGCGGCCGCTAGGTGGTTCAACGCATGCTGATCGTAGTCCTGTTTCCAACCAACTATAAGTACACACTTTCTCCTAAATGTGTAGTTTCCATCGGTCTCCGATAATGAATCGGTCTCAAGATGAATAGCAGCTGGAAATCTTTCATAGCCTTAGCCATCGCTTTCTACTCATGTAGTGGGTGTGTTTTGCATCGCTCGAGTGGGTTAGTTTTTCCTCGTTTTCTAATGTAGTCGGCACAGAAGGCGTTTCAGAAGACGCTGGCGGACACGGGCAAGCAGATCGCGGACACAGGCAAGGTTTTCGCGGACACGGGCAAGAACATCGTGAAATCCGCCGTGGAAAAGACCGCGATGACCGCACAGAAGGCGAACGCGTTGCTGCCCCAGTTCTCGCGGGCTTCCCGAGGAGACATCGAGGAGTCTCTCGGAAGGAAAGAAGGCACGCCGGGAGCGCTGTCCCCGAGCGGCGGGAACAAACGGGTGCTGGATTAAACACATTGGTACAGTATGTGACTGCGCGCAACCGCATATCAAAGTCGCGTTGGCGTTCTGCAGCCGGTAAACGGATGCAACTTGAAACGCGAAAGGCGTTTTTTCCATTTATTTGCCCGGAAGTGTTACCATCTTATTTTCTCGAGGAATCATTGCGACTATCTACAATGTGATGCCATTGCAATAGGCCCAATGAATTCGTATTCGTAACGCGTTGCTTGTTGACGCACAGACTGCACCGAGCGCGAATTTTGTGGTGCGTGGGTGCACCCTTTGTCGCACGACATCAGTAAACCTGTCTCATGATGCACACTCGTGCGTATTGAGGAGACATGGCGCTGTCAGCAATAAAGTTACTGACAATGGCAGTGCTACAATAATGCCCGGAACTTGGTGCTGGCCTGGACGTTCTGAAAAAGATCAAACCGCGTGAGAGAAGCAAATTTAATAGGAGGCAGCACGAGTTTCGCAGTAGCAGTTGGCTTTTGGATATGCTATTTTTTTCAAGAGTATGTCTAATCCGGTTTCGGCACGATCTCCGGGCGCGCTGCAAACCGTGAAAATTCAGACTAGTGAACCCCGATTGTTCAGCCACATCTGATCGCGTTTTTAGCTCTCAGTAGTCCTGGCGCTACGCCCACTTAGCTTTTAGCTTCGTTCTTCAATCAATCAATATCATCCTCGAGGCAAAGGTAGACGCGACACTAGCACTCTCGCTCCTGCGACTACGCTTTGCGAACGGGAAAGAACTGCTACTCTCGCAAGTAAAAAATTTCGGACACCACGCTGGAAAAAAAAAACAAATGTCGACTTCGTTTCTTATCGAGCATATGACGCCGCACGCGGCGGTTCTCGAGGCGTATGTGCCCTACTCTTTCCCCCTGTACTTCGGCATTTTGTTTGCCGCTTTCTGCGTCCGCAAGATTTCCGGCGTCCAGGGGTCGCTTGTTTCGCAGCCCGTCCAGTTCGTGCACAATGTGTTTCTCGCTCTCCAGTCCGCCTTTCTCATGTACGTGATGGTTCTTTTCTACTCTGACACGGAGAAAGTGCTGCTGTCGAAGGGGGGTTCGACGGGCTTTTTCGCCGTGATGACGACCCCGGTGCGGACGGAATCGGAAATTTTTCCGGTGGCGCTGGTCGCGTTCCTCGCCAGCAAGCTGTACGAGACGCTCGATACGGTGATCCTCATCCTGAATGGCAAACCCCTGCTGCTGCTGCACGTGTGGCACCACGCGACGACGTATCTGGCCTTTTACCAGGGCTTGTTCATTAAGAGGACGAGGAACAGCGACCCATTCTCTGGCGTGTATTCTCTTGCATTTCGTCCAAACATATTCTGTCTCGTACTTCTTGTTGGTCTCTCTTGTATCTGGTCGCATGGTGCTGGTGCTCATTTCAGCTAGGGAGCGAGCAGAGCAGAGCGATGGCCAGGATGCAGCAAGAATGCGGCGCCCAGACTCTTGCGTAGCCTCGACGTGTTTTGTCATTGTAAATTTGTTTCGTCTCCTCGTAGTTTGTTCCGCCGAGAATGGGCGTTTCTTCGCCCCTCTAAGGGCACCGCCGCCGGGTTCTGGATCGGCATGCTGAACTCCTTCATCCACGTGGTGATGTATCTGTACTACGCCAAAATTCCCGGCATGAAGCAGATCGCCAAGTACATTACTTCGATGCAGATCTTCCACCTGTTTGGCGGGCTGGTCTGGAACTTGGTCACCTTCTACCAGGCCCTGTCGCCGACGCCGGGGGAGATTGCCGCCGGGGGGCGGCCCTGCACCCTGCAGGGCGAAACCAGCCTCGCCGCGCTGTTCGGGCTTTCTCTTCCGGGGGCGGAAACCCAAACTTTTGGGCAACATGACGAGGGTCACGTGAACGGCTGCATCCTCGCCTACTCGGCGTGCAACGCGTTCATCTGCTTCAGCTACTTCTTCCTTTTCCTCGCCTTCTTCAGCAAGAAGTACCACAAGAATGGTTCCGTGTTCACCCTGTTCCACGTGCCGAAACCGATTCAGAAGCTCGTTCTGGGGATGCAGAAGTCGGCACTGCCGGCGGGGGTGTGCGCGTATTTGCAGGACCAGGGCCTGCTGGTGCGGGAGGGCGAGGCGGAAAAGAAGGACGTTGGGGGACGACCGGCCGGGACGTTGCTGGAGACTAGCAGCTCTGGCGTAGGGGCGGCGGAGACGAAGAAGGCGATGTGAGTGGGGACATCTTCGGGAGGGGTGGCGGTTGCTGCTGGGGCGCCCAGAGAGGGAACAGAAAGGCTTTCGGTTGCACACATTGTCATTTTCTATCTCAAAAAGTCTCATGCTCAATCGATCATGGAGTAGGTGCGATCGCGGCTTCCGCATTGAATGAAGGACGAAGTCACGGCGCCTTTCGCACACAACGCACTCGCACGGCAGTTCCTGTATGGCCGCCTCGAAATTTTCCAAGAAGACAGAGTACCTATTGATTCTGGCCATCCATCGCTTTCCGGCCGTTCTGCGGCGAAAACGAAATCCGTACGCGATCTCGAGCGTAGCGCTGAGGCTCTGTTTTGGTATTATTGCATCTCGTTGCATGATCTCATTTAGAAAGAACAAGCTGGGCGACACACATTCGGCTCAACGACGAGCTCTCGCCGTGCTTTTCTCTCACGGGGATACTTAAAAAAATGAATTCTGGAGTGTACCAACCGCAGGACCTGCACTGGTAAGCGCGCTTCGACCCGCTTTCGCCACAAGCATATTCGACATTCGAAAACCAACACGCATGAACATCTGCAAGAATTACTGGCAAGGCCGCCGGGTAGGCTGCTTTCTACTCCTTGCGGACGGGGCGCCTCGCTCTTTTCGTGCTACGTCATGACAGCGTGCACTATGTGAGTCAGTGCCACTTGTTTCGGGGTCCACTCTGTTTATCGTTTTGCTTTCTCTACGGGCGTTCAGAATCTGTGGGGTCGTGGCCAACTTCGTTTTTTCGCGAATCTGTGGATCATCCAACTTCGGTTTCTTCGACTGGAAGTGAGCCCTCGTTGAATCGTTTAACAATGATCGTGCAAAACTTTTCTGTAGTGCTGTTGAGTTGGGACAACAATGATCTTCACACAGCGTGACAGGGACAACTCGGACGACAATGAATCAAAGAAAAAGGGTGCTGGTCCGGGTCTTTCTCGTCAGTGATCACGCCGGCACTTTGACCAAGAACTTTCCTTGGGAGAGGCCCCTTCCGTCGGGCGCTCAACTTAATATCCATGACATTTTATTTAAAATTGCAACTCGCGCACCATCTTGATCAATCTAATTTTCACCACTGATTCGCTGTGTCTGTTCGTAAGTAAGTTTGTGACCACCCCTGCCTGGAGGGGCCGGGAGCCTCGAACCGAAAGCTGCCTACGCGTCCAAGACTTGCCAGCGGCAGGAGTCTGCAATCGATTCATCATGGTGAACGCCACGGTGAGCCACATTCTCGACGACCCCATCGGGTCGTTACACGATGTCGGTGAGATGACTCAACACCTGACGACATCGCCCACCCGCTCCGCGTTGAAGACGCGACCGATGACGGCCTCCGCGGCGACCCGGTTGCCCAACGTCCAGTTCGGCGGCTCGTCCTCGTCGGACGCGCACCAGAGCAACAACCCCAGACCGGCCGCGAATGGAACAAATCATGGTAGTTTGTTGATGAGCCCAGGGAAAACGGCCGCTGAAGGCGGGAAAGCGAATCTTCGAAGTACGCGCCCGCAGACCGCCGGATCGTCGCGATACCAGGTGCTGCGAGCCGGACCTACGATGGGCGGGAACATTTTGGAGACGACCTGTAAGACCCACCCCCGCCCCAAGCCGCCCCCCTTCAACAACTTCCTTGTCTTCGTGGTCGACGTCGAGGACGCGGAACGCATGCAGGCGGCGAAAACGGTGGAAGAAATGAGCGAAGACATTCTGGACGCATTGGGACTCAAATTACCGCACGGGAAGGAGCTGCAGGCGATATACGCGGGGTACTTATACTGTCCGATTTCACTGAAAGGTCTGTCTTCCACCTCCACACACGACAAGGGCGACGCGCATTCCGAGAAGGACGTGGGTAGACCAGTATCGACGAGTCTAGAACTTCTACTAAACTTGCTTTTATCTTTATGGTGCCAGCCAATCCAACCCACAATAAAGTAGGTAATTCAATCGAACACCAATCCACAAGAAGAGGGAGCTTCAGAGCTCAACAGCACAATATCTTCGACGACCTGACCTGGTCAAGTGCATGCGTCAGCGTTGTGCCAAAGCACCGCGACGGACTCCAACAGCAAGCGCACACAGGTCTACACGCTTCAAATCAGTCTTGTACCCATCCCACGCGCCGCGCTGCGGCCGCGCGCCGGCGTGCGCCCATCGCGAAGACACGCCAGTAGTCGACTACGGAGAGCCGAAGAGCATCACAGACTTCTAGCAGGGTGAAGCACTGCTGTTTGCGATCATCCTCCCGTCCCGGTAAGCATCAACTGCTCGAGGACAGGCGTACTTTTTAATTAACAAGAGTCCGAAAAAACACTAGAATATGCAAAGGTAGGCACAACATGATTACATTTCGCCACTTCCTAATAGAAGCGGCTAGGAGCAGGTCGTCGAATTACCTTCCCCCGGCGCGGGCGCCGAGGGCCGATCCGAAGATCGGACAGCATCGATTTTCCTCTTCTTGCGCTGAACACGCTCCGCACGCTCGCAAGCGTGTTGGACGCGCCCTATTTTTGTCAGACTAGAGAGCACCTCACAGTATCTATTCCAT
The DNA here is from genome assembly GCA_005223375.1 of Amoebophrya sp. AT5.2. Lineage (NCBI taxonomy): Eukaryota > Dinophyceae > Syndiniales > Amoebophryaceae > Amoebophrya > Amoebophrya sp. AT5.2. The sequence continues at coordinate 8,369 of RXOD01004552.1, forward strand.
TCAAACACACCACAACCAACATCCACGATCGTGGTCGGCAACACGCTCTGCAGCATGTCAATCTTTTCCAACCGCGTCAGCGGGTCACTCAAGTTCCGCGCCGACGCAATCCAAGCCCAGTAGATTTCCCTGTCCGCGACGTCTTCGTGCAGGGCCATGAGCACGATCTGCGTGGCAATCGAGTGTGACGACCCTTTGACGATTCCGTAACATTCGGCCGTGTTATCGATGTGGTGAATGCACATCGACGGGGGGTCGCACAGGGCGGCAGCGAAGAATTTTTGCGCCACGTGCGCGCAGACGGATTCGAAAAAGGCAATGTCCGGCTTCAGATTCGCGAGCCACGCCGGTACCTCGAGCAGTTGATGCGTGAACCCCGTTGCGGAGCGGCTGTCTTGACTCACCAGCAGCGCTCCGATAAAGATGTCACAACCGGACACGTCCACCCATCCTCTGCGTCCCGCCGGGCGAGCCTTCGACCAATCCCCGAGCGCCGCGTCGCCGTACAGATGCCTCACTACCGCCGGAAAGCCCTTCTTGATCGTTTTTGACTGAAAGGTCCGGGCACGGTGGAGAAGCATGATGACGGCCGCTTTCAGTTGCCGCCTCAGCTTCGCGCACTTGATACGACGGCCGAACGCATCAGCACACCATGGATCGAGCGACTTCGCGATCCCTGCAGCCCCGGTCGAAAGCTGTGCGCAATATCGGAACAAGCCTCGCGCGGTCTCGAGGTCGGCCCGCTTCAGTTTTCCGGCCTGGATTGTGCTCAGGACTCCTTGTAACGACTCTACCAGCCTCCCGATCTTTTCGGCAGGCACCGACACAACCATCGAATCCTCGTCCTTGGATCGCGTGTAGGCTAAACCCAGCGCGATGGCCGACCGCCTCACCACTTCGTCCTGCGGCAGGGAGTAGTTGCGGTCCTGCTTCGTCATCTGCTGGGGAAAACCGCAGAGCGCGAGGAAGAGGTCAACAAGTGCGGAAGAGGACGGCGCGCTTTTCCTGCGGTCCATGAGGTTGATGTCGTCGATGTATACGGGGGCGAGCTTCCGCAAAACAACGACCAGACATAGCATGAGTCCCTCGCTCACCCCGACATCTTTGTAAACCGAGATCAAGCTGCCGAACACCGTCACTAGCGACTCGATCTTATCCCACTGCCGAACCACCTCCACCTTGCGAGGGGTGCGCCCCCGCTCGAACGCTTCGGCTTCGTCCGCCGTCAGCCGGGGCACCAGGAACGAGTTGAGTTCTTTCGCTGCCACTGCGAAGTTGTAGTAGTACCCTTCGGCGTCCTTGGTCTCGTTGACGGGGATGAAGGAAGCCGCAAAGTCGGGGTCGCCGTGCTTCCCGCACACGTCTTCAGCCGGGGAAGACCCGAAATCGCGCGCGTTTTCCGCCGATGCTGCAGCCGCGCTCGCCAAGTTTTTCACCAGGTCCCGCTCCGCGGCGATGTCTGCTGTCACGTCCCGCTTACACTGAAACAGCGTCACCGGTGTCGCCTTGTCGCTAGCCAGTCGCGTGATGATCTCGGCAGTTGCGCGACTGCCAAGCAGACGCATCTTCTCCCTCACCTTAATGCACGCGTTGTGCTGGCGGAGGTCGATGCACAAGCGTATTTTGGACTTCTGACGGACGGGAAAGCAGACCGCCGGCGGGGATTTCGTCTCCTGCACTGCTACCCACTTTTTTGACGCTACCATAGCGTCCTTCTGCCGCTGCATCTCCTTTATCTCTTCTGGGTCGGCCCACGTATCGCGCGGCACCTTCCCCGCGGAGCGAAAGAAGTTGTCGCATCGCAGCTTCCTCGCAGCCTCGTCTTCCGCGGCCTGCTCCGAGGTGATGATCTCGTCCCACTCGTCCCAAAAGCCGGTGGGCGACACATCCCGGTCCGTGTGGAAGCCAGTCACCAGCTCCGACCGCAGATTCATAACCTTCGCGGTCTTCGCGTCGGAGAAGCCTGCGCGCAGGCAAGCTGTCTCTAACACTGACAGGAAAAACGCCCACTGTTTGTCCTTATAGACGAACCGAACGTCATCAGACATCTTACTCTGCATCGCCGCGTTTTCACTGAGCGAACGCGAATGCACCGACACAAGCCAACGCGCCATGTTTTCGTTCGCGGCGATGATCTCGTCGGCGGCGGACTTCTTCACTTCTCGAATCACGGGGAGGAAAAATGCAGGCAGAACAGATTGTCGACCGTAGACGCGGCGCGCGTCGTGATCAACTACTTTATGCAACATATTCCTTTTCCGTGAAACGAGCTGGAGAGTCCGGACCACCACAACAACGAGCCAGCCTGTTACTATTTGCAAAAGCCTTTCTGTTTCTCTGCGAAGCCGCTCAGCCTCAGCCTGCTCGGCTTACAATTTAATTAATTCGCAACACCAAAGCGCACAAACTTCTCACACAAGTATGACCAGCCTGGAAAACGATACGGCAGAGAGAGAGCGCGACTTGACTTTGAGGATGCTGCTAGTATAGCTCATTCGGCCCCGTGTTGCACGCCGTTGTCACCTGGAGGGGATGCAGCCCCAACAGCATCACGCGGCTGTGCATTCGCTCACCGCGTTGCGGCCTGGCAAAGTACAACTACAAGTAGGAGGAGTAATTAGTACTAATAACAGGGCACCGACAAGTAAGCGCGACAGATCACAAGATTTACACTTTACTCCGCAATGGAGAGATCCACGGTGCGACTCTCTCGGAGAACAGGCGCCATTTTTCGGCGGACATCATGTAAAAACTCACGCATACCAAACACACCAACCAATGTCCATCGCCTTACCTCGGCGAAATACAAAGCCAGTCACACTACGTAAAGTAGATCCGCCTCAACGACCACCCCAGGAGCCGCATTATTCCTCGGTCGCAATCTCCTTAATTCTCGCCTCCGTAACGCCCAGGTTCTTCCGCGTGTTCACCTCGCGCATCTTCTTGGCGGAGCCTCCATGGAGAAACTTGCAGTTGCGGAAAGTGCAGGAACCCTCCATGAACTTCTCGCAGATGTTCGTGTTCTTCTGGCGCCGAGCTGGAGGGCTCTCACCACGACCACCAGGGGGGGCCAGGCGCTTGACGGCGGCGGCAATCTTCTGGTCTTGCTCGGCCTTCATCTGCTGCATCTTGGTCTGAAACTCGATCTCCATCTTGTTTTCCAACTTCTTCAGGGAGACGGCGCGTTCCAGGTCGGCCTTCAGCAAGGTCGTCAGCGTAAAACGGATGCGCCAATTGAAGGCCTGGCCAGCAGCGATGTTGGCGGGAGCCTGCGGCATGTGAGTGAACACCATCTCCGCAGACTCCCACCACAACTGGAACACGATGGCTTTCGGCAGGCCGGCCTCGTCACCCTTGCCGACGATGGTGAGCGTGATGAGGGCGTGGGCGTCGTGAGCCTGGTCCTGCAAGATGGCACCCGCGGAGCTGAGAGCCGTCACGAACACGTACGGGGTCATGCCGGCCTGCTTGGACTGGGAGATGGCGCGGGTGGTGTTCTGGCCCTGCACAGCGCGCTGAACCTTAGCCATCTGCTGGTAGGTCGGGCGGTAGGACTCCGCGATGCCATCCAGGGTCACGTTGAAAGCAGCCAACTGGGCCTGGTTGGGCATAGCCATGCCCGCGTCGGCAAAGAGCCCGACCAGGTTGTTCGCGACGACGTTTGCTGCAGCGGCCATCTTCACGCGGTGTGGACTGTGGTATGTGCTAGTATAAGCGAAGCGGAGACTTCAAAGTCCTTAGACTTACCCTGTTAAACGCGACAGACACCCGGCAGCGCCACAAATAGAAGAAGACCACATAGTAGGGGAGGGGAGCAAAGACACAACTAGATCGGCCCGACACTGACGACCGCCAGCTGGGAAAAATTCAACGATTTGCAGAGGGGAGAAAGAATTTCGGGATCCCGACAACCAGTAAACCGCCCGCCCTTCCTACCATGCACCTGGACCGTACGACGACAGAGCCGCACAACCCTCACCAGGAAGAGTGAGCACCACCGACCGCGTGGAGCTACAACAGAGGAACTAGATTCAGATTTTCATGACGGCGCTAAACCTGGAACTGACAGACGTCGGACTTCGACGGAAAAAGCACGACAGCAGATGGTAGGTGACAACGACTACTCATAGGTATAGGACGAGGCGCATTCGAATCGGAGAACAGCCAAGGCATTTCGTTTCTTTCATGATCTGAATAAGCAGCGACATAAGGCCGCGCGACATCACAGTGCCTCAACATCCTGCAACTGTTCAGCACGGACAACCGGCCACGGCATGGACCGCTCCTCCGTAACGTTCACGGACCTGTCACCCTCGTACCGCAAAGCCGTCCCCACGTTTTTCCATCTGCCAATGACCTGGATGCCCTCCTGCGGCAGCCCTCCCTGCCTCGCCGCAGACGCCCCCCCGACCCGAAACGAGTAGAGGTTCCACAACGCGCGCCCACTCGGCGACGTTTCGGTTAGTCCGAGGCGGGCAACCACCTCCGCCATACAGCGCCGGAGATGCGCTGCGGAAGTATTCGCGAATGCTGTCCAGACCTCCTGCGAACAAGCGTGAACAGGGCACAGCTTTCTCTTCAGCTTTAGCGGCTTCGCTGCCGCACAGCAACACTTCATCCGCACGCTCCAGCCCTTGCCGCGCTGGTCCACCTTGCTCTTCCGCAAAAAGAAGTGCGCCCGCTGCTCGCCGCTTTGCTCGTACGTCTCACGGTCCAAATCCTGAAACTCGTCCGGCCTCTGCATCAAGTACCACGCCGTCACCCCGAAGTCAAGGAATTGGCCGAGGCACACCGTTTTGGTTTTTGTCAGCTGGAACCGGGATTCCGCCTGCCCGGACCGGATCGCATCGGCCCGCTCCCACCATGACAACAAGACGGGATGCTCCTGCTGCTCCACCACGTCCTTCTTTAATCTGGCAAAGCAGCGAGAGTACTCCCGATTAACCTCCTCGGACAGGGGGTGCTGGACCATGATCTTCGCCTTGATGTTCGCGAAGACGATGTGCCTCGAGTTGCCGATGGAAGCGATCTGCTCAAGGACCGCCGCGAGCACCTTCACGTGCTCCATCGTCCACGCTCCGTTCGCGTCCCACCGCATCTTCTCGCAGAGCGGCACGTAAAATCGGTCGAACGCAGACGCCTGCGCCTTCTTGGTCCTCTCCGCAAACTGGCCGCCATTGAACGAATTCACGAGGTCCTGAACTGACTCGGGCTTGTCCGGGTCAATTGAGTCGAGCACTTGTTGCAGCGATTTCTTCCCTGGACCCGCCTCTGCAGCCTGCTCGTCGAGAACGCCGCCCGGCTTCTTCTCGCGAACAAAAACTCGTCGCCGCTTTTCACCGTCACCTTTCGGCACCGCGGCAACGGTTTGCTCGGCCATTTTAGAGGGGCGCTTCGACAGCGCCTCCTGCGCTTTCACTGGAGCCCCACCCGCAGCGACGCTATCGCGATTCTTACCGGCCGTCTCAATTATTTCGCACCCCATCGACAAAGCGGAATCGCCCTGTGCTAGGAGGCAGAAAAGGCCGTCACTCATTCGCGCGCCACGAACGAGCACGCTCGCACTCGAGCAAACTAATCCCGTCACCGATCGCGCTTCACCGCCTCTTCTTTACTGTAAGCCTAGGAACTACTGACAACTACTCGCACTCCTCGCCCTATACAGTCATTTCTCGCGCACCAAACGGTGCCGAGAAAAAAAAATTATTTGACGACTCACATAAGCAGTACAGCGTTTACCACTGGCGTGGCCGTTCCCTTACCTACGGATGTGGGTCCTGATGTGAATTACATTCGTTATGGTGCCAGCCAATCCAACCCACAATAAAGTAGGTAATTCAATCGAACACCAATCCACAAGAAGAGGGAGCTTCAGAGCTCAACAGCACAATATCTTCGACGACCTGACCTGGTCAAGTGCATGCGTCAGCGTTGTGCCAAAGCACCGCGACGGACTCCAACAGCAAGCGCACACAGGTCTACACGCTTCAAATCAGTCTTGTACCCATCCCACGCGCCGCGCTGCGGCCGCGCGCCGGCGTGCGCCCATCGCGAAGACACGCCAGTAGTCGACTACGGAGAGCCGAAGAGCATCACAGACTTCTAGCAGGGTGAAGCACTGCTGTTTGCTCCAATCCTCCATCCGCCATCCGCAAACACGCTGCGAAGACAGCTAGAAGAAACAAGATGAACAAGGCCGACTTTTATGCAGTGCCTGGGGGAAGGTGCGGGCGGCATCGCGACTCCGTCTCACGACCACTATTCCAATTTATCATTCAAGCACGCGTCAGCACTACCTTCAACAACGACCGCAGGTCTCACTTGTCGCCAAAAAAAAAAAAAATTATTTGACGACTCACATAAGCAGTACAGCGTTTACCACTGGCGTGGCCGTTCCCTTACCTACGGATGTGGGTCCTGATGTGAATTACATTCGTTTATCTACAACTACCGCCCAGGTACGAGGGTCCCGAGCGCATTTCCATTTCCTCCGACAAGGATCTGGAGGGGTACTACAATCGGTTTGCCTCCTCGGGGAACGAGGGCGACGACGGCGACAAGTACGACGCGCGTCGCGATCCCGCGTTGACCGACGTGATCAAGGAGCTGGAGGCGATGCGGCTCGGCGGGATCCTCACCAAGATGCAGATGACGAAGTACCTGCGGCTGCTGGGGGACAACCGCATGCTGTACCTGAAAACGGTAAAGGAGTTGCAGCGCACGCGCGACGAGTTGTACGAGCTGCAGGAGGGGCTGCCGGCGAAAATCGAGCTGGCCGTGAACCGCGCGGTGACGAAGCGCGAGGTCGAGCTCCTGAAGCAGGCGGAGCAGGAGAAAGGTTTGTTGTTAGCGAAGTGCCGGGAAGAAAGCCAGAAGATGCTGAAGCCGCTGCAGGACGCGGCAGAGAACTCGAAGAAGGCGCTGAAGGACATCCAAGTGCAGTTCCAGAAGACAAAAAGCCTGCTGTCGAAAACAGAAACGAAACTGGCGGCGGCAGAAGGTAGGACTCAATTAAATGCATTGGGGGAGATTTAGATTTTTTGGTGGAGAGTTGGAGTTGGACTTGGATTGCTTCCGCTTTTACAGAAACAAATAACAGCTTCGCGAGTACGCCGAGAAAATGGGTAGCATACCGAGGAATGCCAATGCAACGTAGAAACGAGAGCTAATGCAGTGGAGGTACACCTACTCTCGTTCCCCCAGAGTATCTACTAACATCACCTCTAATAGAAATAATGGTCCCGCCACTCTCCACAGAAACCGTCCGCACCGCCGACGCCCGTTACCGGGATTCGCAGGAGCAGCTGCACGATACCGAGCGGCTGCTGCAGGACACTCGGGCCGAGCGCGAGGAGCTCGAGCGCGCGCTCGCCGACGCGAACGAGGTGATCGACTCGAACGGTCTGGAGCGGCCGGGCGGCAGCGGCAGCTCGGGGGAGGACGGCAGCGGCGGGAGCGGGGCGAAGAACTCCTTCAGCTGGAACATCCCCAAGATTCAGAGCAAGGTAAGCTGGCCGCGGGAGCGCTCCGTGTGCTCGTCGGACAAGAAGCTGGCGAGTCTGAGCAGCGTGGTGGTCGAGTTCTACCCCGGCGGCGTGGAAGCATCGTTCCCGGGCTACTGCGCACTGCGGTTGCACGTCCCGGACAAGACGCGACTCAGCTGGGGCGTGGTGTTCGGAAAGATGAAAAAAACGCACGACTGCGGAAAGCGGAGCGACGACTTCGCGAAACACCTGTGGTGGTGCCGAAGCGGGATCCTGTGGCCGAATGTGTGCAAGCTGGAGGACGTAAAGAGAAACATCGACCGGGTATTTGCATTTGTTGGGGCTTATTTTCACCGATTGGGTGGCAGAAATGCACGGAGGAAGCCCGTGGGGAGATGTGGGCTTGGGGATCTCGGCGCGCGTGGTCTAAACTACGGCGGAGCGGCGCCTGCGCATATGGGGCGCCCCGGCGAACTCTTCTGCCGCTCCGCGTGCATTTCCGCGATCATGTCGCCCGTTACCGCGTGGCTGTCTGGCAGCCAGGCGGCTCGTTGGAATTTTGAGCCAACTGCTTCGCTGCTTGCCGTTCTTCGCCATGTGTCCTCGGTTGGTCCGCAGCCGGTTCGTCAATGTCAATCGGGAGCATCGACCCCGGACCTCTTGCCCGTAAGCGGGCGCGCGCTCTTCTTGGGCAATTGTGCTGCTGCTTGGCAGTTGTTCTTGTTTGCCAGCTGGATGGGGATCGAAGTTGCGAAAGTGCTCAGGGAATCCAAAAGCAAAAGGGTGGCCGTCGATGTGCGCATGCTTGCACGGGGACCACTCCAAACTCTCGCCCTTGTGCGGGTGATGGTCGGAGCTCGGTCGGCGGAGGAAGATGCGACCCCGCTGCTGCTGAGGCCACCAGACGAGTAGACGTCCGAACCCTTAGAGAGGATCACTGGCGCGATTGGCACACTGTGCACAACCATTCGCGACCAGCGACCTCCCCGTAAACTTCCACACAAAACAGCACCCGCAACGCATATGGCGTCTTGGCGTCCGGACTTGGTGCGAGGGAGAAACCGACCGCGCGCCCGGAGTAGAGCTCGAGCGCTGGCGAGTAGATGCATCCATCCCGCGCCGCCTGTACAGCTGCGGGAGCCCCTCCGCGTCGCGTGGTCAGTTTTGCCAGCGTCCATGTCAACTGCTCGCAGTGCTCCTGCTCCCCTGCAATTGGACTCGGCTCCATGCCGATGGCCTCGGAGCCGGGGATTGCAATTTGGTGGATCGTGCCCGATGGGCGCCCTCACCGGCCGCGCCGCCGTTGTGGCGACTGTAACTAAGCGGGCAGGCGTCCCGCGGCAGCCGGCGGCCCATCTTCGCGCACTTGTTGAGTTTCGCCGCGGGGTTGCGACTTCATGGCGCTAGCGTTCCAGGCCAGGCCACTCAGGCCAAGGCTGTACCCCGGGGGCTGTGTCTGTACTGCACGGGCGGGGCCGCGAGGAAGATCCGCCACAGGTCTGCCACGTGGGACGCGCCCGGGCCGCGGTTGCGCTTACGTGTGCGCGACTTGTCCAGGTGTTCCCTTCCGCAGTTGGACACTTTCGCGCACTTTGCGCCTCTTTCCCAGCGCCAAAATATCGCCCACGCACCCCAATGCGGCGGCTGGATGGACGCGGCGAAGAAGCGCGCACCTGCACGCGCTGCCCCCAGCGCAGGGTTCCGCGCTTGCTGTTCAGTTTGTTCCCGGGCGGTTTCCGGAATCGCTCAAGCTCGGCGCCCATCTTGGTCACCCACCCTTGTCCGCTCTGGGATGGCTATGCATGGCGCCGCAGTTGATGCCTTGGCAGGCGGTTGGAGCTTTACTTTCGGGCGTCTTCTTTACTGCTTACGGTTCTGCGCCGTGTCTCCGCGGTCGATCCGCAGGCGGTTCCTCAATCGGGAGCGCCGACCTTGGAACCCGTGCCCGGAAGGCGCGCCCGTGTTCTCTTGGGCAGTTGCTAATCCTCGCGGGTTCGGTGGAGTCCCAGTCTCCTGGTTCTGTTTCCATAGTGGTCCAAATGGGACGTGGCGTCATCCGCAGGAGAGTGCGCAACTTCCATCCGCGCAAGTTTGAAGGGTTCCGCATCGCGTAAGTTATGCGGGAAGGAGAACTGTTGGCACTCGTGAAGTGCGCGAGCGTTGGGCCGGTTAAAGGCGCGGGGAGCGTTGCCCATCACCATGACAGGTTCTTCGAACACCTCGGAACGCGTCAGGATCATCCTCAAGTCGCCCGGGCCCACGATCGGAGAGGAGACGTCGGATCCGAATGCCAAGGGTGCCGAGCTTCCGTCGCAGACCAATCCGCAGGCAAGCCGTCCGGTGAGTCGACGATGATTTTTCAGGTCGAAAAAAGTTGCGCCGTTGCTCGGCAGTTGTTTACTACAAGCTGGATCGGGATCGAAGTAGCGCGCGAGCTCAGGGAGCCCGAATGGGTGGCCTTCGGTGTGTCCAGTGCTATGCTTGTACTGGGGCCCCTCCTCCAACTCGATCACCTTCGCGGTCCGCTTCAGTGCGCACCAGCCACACTTCAGACGCGCCGCGCCTTGCTTGCACATTGCAAGCAATGTCATAACTCGACCTGGAAGCCAGACGCCGGCAATCAGAAGTCAGCCCTTATTGATCCAACAAAAGCGCTGAGAACGCCACTCATGTCCATGGCCCAGGAGTCGCAACTTTGGCGCACGGCCCGGAGGTCACCCCCTCACATCGAAAACGGCAAAGCCGGCGGCGCTCCAATTCATGGCCACCACCAAACCACTTCCGACTTGGAGGCCCCGCCATCGCCATCCGTCTTCCAGGCGAAATCCCGCGCGCGTCATAGCCTCCTGCGGTGAGGTGGGTAGAGGAGTTGCTTCCTCTCCGGAGCAGCTTCCGCCACGGTCTCGGGCTCGGCCTTGCCTTGAGTGCTTGGGGTTACTTACAACTTCGGCGCTCGGTAAAATTTTATCGATCCGATTTTGCGCCTTTGAGTTCCGCGCATTTTGCGACCTGATCCGCCTTCGTCGGCCTGCTCGTTTCGTGGTTCAACACGCCCGCCACAATTCCGCCGCCCCCCAGCCGAGGCAGCACGTTCTCCGGGCGGTAGGGCATGGATTTGGTCAGCGCGTCGGCGGGTTGATCAATGTGCAGCAGCAACATGGTAGAGCCCTCGGCTCCCTTTGTTTCCTTGTTCGGTAAGCTGTTGAATAATCTCGCTCGCGAGCGTTTAACCTTCTCTCCTTCGTCGTGGAGATCTCTGCCAACGAGGAGACGAGGCCGCGACAATCCGTATACGCACGGACTGGCCTGGCAGCAGTTGTCCGCGCGCTTCATAGTGCAAGCATTGCACTAGGAAGCTCGAGTCAATCGATTGCGGGACCCCTAAGCTTTGTGCTGCTTTCGTCGAGTGGGCGACGCGCTCTAGTAAATGCGTGCGACTTCCACGAAATGACTGACGCCCGTACATCCGTGCGCGCTCGCTGGCTTGTCCTTGTCGGCAGGCTGGGAGCTACTTCTGGCGTGTTTCATCGTGAACGTTGAAGATTCTCGCGCTAAGTCTCTGCCCGCATTCTCTGCCGCTGCTGGGATCCCCCACAGCCCACCCGTCGCGACTCTGCCGCCCCCGCGCAGCTCGACGGCGACCCGGCTACAGGTGTCGACCAGCCCTGCGCATATCGCCGCTGAGTAATTCGCGATCCATCCCGGCTGATGCAATGGAGACGCCGGCAGCGGGTAGAATCTGCCGGGCGGGTTGGTGGTTCGTTGCGCCGCAGCCATTTCTGCCCCCACACCTTGGCGAGGGAGGTTACCGCGCGGAACATGGCCGAGCAGCCTGGTGATGCACTTATCGAGGTAGTCGCGGTAGAGGACTCGCCTGCGCCCCAGATCAACCACGTCCAGGAATTCCTGCTTAAACCCAAACGGGTAGTAGGTCTTCAGGGAAATTATGAAGAACGACTCGAGGATGCGGATGGGGCTGTGCTCGGAGCCGTCAGCACGTTTGCAGGTCGCGCCCCGTCGCCCGATCCACAGAACCCGGAAAGTCCGCGTATGGTCCTGGTGTATCTTCTGGCGTTGATATAACGGACAATCCTGCTGCGTGCTTGTCGGTATTGTGTCTGCGCTGCCCGCGTGGGCTTGAGACCGGGAATAAGCCGCGCGCGTCCCAGTATTGGCTATTCCTATTGAGCCTGCCCCGCATTCGCGCCCCACATGACCCCGCGTGATAAGTTATTTCATGGAGGCCATTCGGAGAGCGGGCGGACTGGGCCCGAGAGGTCGACTCGAAATTTGTAAGCCAGAATCTGTCTCGGTGTGGGCCCTTAAAGGGGTGCGGTCATGTATACGGACTGCGCGGCGGGACTTTTACTGCTGGGCTCTGTACCAAAGTCGCGAGGTGGGTCCTTAAAGGGGCGGCGATGTGCTGGAGGCGGAAGCACTTCGCGCCCTCCCGCTCCCGTAAAATCTCATCTGTTACTGTTCTTTCTTTGGCCACCCCGAGCTTTGGCCAGCGAGCCTGCCACTCTCGACCCCCCACAGGCAGACGGGGCCAAGAGGGGGAGAGCTGCCCGGCCCAATTCTATCGCTGTGCTTCAGACGTTCGGCAGCGCGGGAGATCGGTCGGCACGTGCTTGCCTTGAGGCCGCGCCGCGCCGTGGCGTCCGCTCGCGAGCAATTGGGCACAGCCCCTATGAGATCGGCGACGTTGTGGCCTTGAATCGCGGACGTCGTGCGGCG
>RXOD01004553.1:0-20565 GCA_005223375.1 Amoebophrya sp. AT5.2
CGACCCGCCGCTACTCGCGCGAGACGAAACCACGACAGCGCGGCTCCGGGACACTGCGCGCGAAAATTCCGCACCTGGAGCAACAGCCGACGCCCCAGGGTTCACGTTTCACGTGGAGGCGGGCGCGGAGCCTGATTGCGTGGAAGGAGAGCACGCCGAGCAGGATCCTAATGGGGATGTGCAGCGCCCCGGCCCCAGCATGGTTCTCGAGTCTGTAACGAGCGCGGTGTTCAACGAAGGCATTTTCAAAGAGGGCGAGCACCAGAAGATTCTGCCGACCCGGCGCCGACGCAAAGCCAGCGTCGAGGGCTCCAAGAAGGCATCCGCAGGGGAAGAAGGAGAGCAGGGGCAGAATGGGGAGCCCGGCGAGAAGAAGTGGGACTATGGCGTGGAAAAGCTGACCGAAAATATGGCCACCAATCTTGCGAATCTGGGGCTGATCATCGCCGAGAAAACCACCCGCGAAGGCAAGCGGTTTGGGGACGAGGAGACCATCGCAAAACTGGAGGAGGAAAAGAGACAGTCGCGGAACCAGGGCGAGAAGGATTTGGAGGCCATGGACCCTTCGGAATACTTGAGCAGCGCGGAGTTTCTAAACAGCGATAAGTCGGTGTACTCGTTTTTTGTCGATCCGGACGTGCCGCCGGAACTCTACGAGGGACGTTCCCTCGCGCCGCAGCCAGGGAACTACATGCTCGTTGGAGGTAATGATATGAAAAACGGGAAGGCGCTCACGCTGTCTGCGTCGAAAGACCGCACCTCGAACATGTCCAACGCGTCAGAACTGAGCCTCGGGGGAGCAGCGGGGGGCGCCGGTGGAAATAAAAACGCTGCCGCTGATGGGGGAGCGGCTTCCGCTGCGATGAACGACCGGCTTTTCGGAGATTTACCAACCTTCGAACGGTTAAAATTCGAGTGGCTACGCTTGCGGTACCTGCGGAAACCGGACTACACGTCCTCGTCAACGCGGCCGTCAGACGTTTCCCTTCCAGCATCGGAGGTGGAGAAAATGAACGCAAAAATTTATGCTGCCGGCGAGGACCATGACGATGATACCCAGACCCACATCAACTACAACGACACCGTAGAGGACGTCACCATGTGTAACACGCAGCGGAACAGTAGCCGCAACCACACCGGATCGTCCAACACGGTGACTTTCGTAAGTAGCGCACCGAAGCTGAACTACACGATGAGTACGAAAATCTCCACGGCATCTTCGTGCGCTCCCGGAAATAACCTCAACCAGAACAGAATTTCTTTCGCGACGACCGCAAATCGGACCGACCGGACGACGGAGGCACTGTCCTGTTTTGATGTGGAGGCGATGGAGCGCGATCACGATGATCCGATCCACAAGCTGATTGTTGAGGAGCAAGCGTTGCTCCAGGCCTTTAAGCAGCGGCAGCAGGAGGCGAAGCAGGTTCTGGACAGCATTCGAAAGCTCGAGAAAGAGATCGGGAAACTCCGCAAGCGGGAGGTGAAAAAACAGGGCTCACTCAGCATGAAGCTGAGCGGCTACTACAAATCGAAAACTGCGGACAGAGATCGGGTAGTTGGCGGGGGAGAGGACGAAGATGGTCACGGTGGAGGAGGGTTCGGTAGGGGCGCGGATGCTGAGTGGGCTGTTGGTGGAGGGGGAGAAGCCGGCGATGATTTCGGCGGCGGTGTTGTCATCGTCGACAGCAATGAAATCCCGGTTCTAGGAACGGCAGAGGCCATGGCGTTTGTTGATGAAAAAACAGAAAGCGGAGGAGGCAGTCGTGAGATAGTAGGCAGAGAAAGAACGGGCGACGGTGATCAACATGGGATGAAGACCACGCACGGTAGCATGAAGGTCACAGTGGTGGGCGCTGTAGGCTGCAGCGAAGCAGGGAGTCCAGCGCAAGTGCGGTCGGTGGCGTGAGCCGTCTCATCCCGTGGAACAATGGGGATGACTGAACAACGAAAAAATGAGCGCAGTCATTTTCTTGTCGTCGTTTTTGTTGAATAAGAAGAAGAATTTACATTCATACTTTTCGTTGAAGTTCACCTTCTTGTACAGGCTTGCCTAGAACCGGTACAGTCGGAAATATGAGACTGAGTGAGATTTCTTTCTATTTCATTCCAGCCCCCGCCTTCTACGCCCTGGTGAAGTAATTTTGACGTAGGTATCAGCTGCAACATTCCAGCATCTACTTGTTCAGCTGCGCCGGCAGCGAAATTTGAGCGTCGCGAGGGATGACTGGAAGAGAGCTTGAGTGACGTCGACGTCCTGCTCGTAGGACTCCTAACTAGTACAGATGATGAAGCTGTGGTTCTCATTTAATCAACGCGGCACGTCAATGACGAACGCAACATGACGAGTCCCCGTGCATCAATGTGTTCGCAATAATGCCAAGCTTGATTACTCAACATTAAAAATATCGGTGATGGCCGTGGTCCGGTGACCTGAAGGGGAACTCCCCAACGACCCTGTAGTTATGTGTGATTCACGGAGTGGTCGACGTGGTGATGATTTCCTCTACCTCTTGCTCTTCCTTTTCGTGGTTGTACTGCTAGGAAGAAATGATCATCCAAGAGCAAGACCATGACTAAGAGCTCGTTCACGTTCGGGGCGGGCAACATGATCGTGCGGTCCTCGTATAAACTCGTCCTTTACGTGGGTGTGTCTGGTGCACTGTATCGCTTCACAGGGAAACAATTTTCACTTCACCTTGTCGCTGTCGTTCAATTTAGTGAATCTGAACTATCTCCAAGCAAACAAGTGGGGAGGTCGGCCTTGCGCGCTGACACGACAACGACCGGCTGAACCGCAAAAATTAAGTACTTCAAAAAATACTACTTACTTTAGATCAGCATTGATTTCTTCACGGCGCCAATGTAGCTCTCTCCCTGCCTGCTGCTGGGCCTACTACAGAAACAAATACATCTAAGAGTTGAAGACTCTTACATGGCATACTGTTACAACTCAAACTCTCCCCGCTGTCTACTAAGAGTTTAACCTACGCTTGCTGTTTCCCATTCTCCATCTCCCCACTACACGCTAGATGATGCCGTCTCCCGGACGAGGCTCTCTGAAGCGGTCCGCGACCGTTGCGGAGGGGCTCGATCATGAGGATGAGGAGCCCATAACGCTTTCTAAGCCTGCGGCGAATCGTGGTGCCGGCACCTTTTTCGGGCCGAAAGTGCTCGACAAGTCCCGTACCTTCGAGCTGCGCGTGGGCCGCACGGCGAACTTCGGTCGACAAGCGAGTTTAGATCCCTACGACGAGCGGCTGAACATGATCAAGGAGCAGTACCGTGGTCCCAGTCGTGCAGCGCGGCTCGCCGCGCGGATCCAGAAGCATCGCGAAATCCAGGACGCCGCCTTCCAGGCGCGACGGCTCCGCGCCTTGCGCATTCTGGACAACCCTTTGTTCGAGGCGCTCGTGTTTCTGGCCATCTTCATGAACGCGGTGTGGATGGGCATTGACACGACCAATTTGGAAGTAGAGGATTCCGCCGGCGGGGGCGACGGCGGGGAGCCCGCCCGGCCGGGCTACTTCATCCTGATCGACACGCTGTTCATTCTGGTGTTTCTGGCGGAGCTGCTGGTGCGGATCCAGACGTACAAGAAGTTCGCGTTTTTCTGGGACTGCCCGGTGATGAAGTGGTGGAACCGGATCGAGTCGATCCTTCTGTTACTCTACTTTGTGGACGCGTACGCGCCGCCCGGCACGCTCGACGGTGTGAAGGGGCTGTCCGTGCTGCGGCTGGGGCGGGTGACGCGGCTCGGGAAGCTGCTGCGCATCGTGCCGGGGTTCGACATCATCCTGGTCACCATGACGGAGGGGCTCACGCACATGTTCGCGGCGCTGTGCGTGCTGCTGCTGTGCGTGTACGCGGGCGCGATGCTGTTGACTATTTGGTACTACCAGGTGATGTCCTCCAACCTCCGCGAGGAGTTCGCGTCGCTCTGCGGCAGTCTCTCCACCAGCATGTTCACCACCTTCCGCATGCTCACGCTGTCCGACGGCGGCATCTCCGCGATGCAGCAGATCGTCGCGAACACGTCCGAGCACATCAGCGCGGCCGAGCAGGTCACTCTCCTCACCTTCTCGCTCGCCTACATGAGCTGCTCGGGGCTGACGATTTTGAACATTTTGGTGGGCATCTACGTGGACGTGGTGGACACCATCCGCAACAAGGAGGAGGACCTGGACATTTTGGAGCAGTGCATCGACGTGTTCCACCTGTGTGACGCAAAGGGCATCGGGAAGATCACGAAGCGCGACTTCGAGGAGCTGATGCGGTACGAAAAGAAGGGCCTGCAGGGCATCGACGTGGACCTGCACCTGCTGCTGCTGGGCTTCGAACTGTTGGAGCTAGAGGAGATGAACCTCCCCCAGTTCCTCAAGATCTGCTTCAAACTGCTGCACCCAGCCGAGTCCATGGAGCTCCTCAGCGTGCAGAAGAACGTGCAGACGGCGCTGGAACTGCTGCTGCAGAACAAGCGGGAAATGGAGGAACTGCGAGCGGTGGGGGCAGGAGGAGGTGGAGCCGGAGCTTCTTTCGGGGCAGCGGGCGGAGTTGGGTCATCGATGAAACCAGCGGCAGGACATGCACGTGGACCACATGCACGGGGGGTGTCCTCGCCGGCGGTGAGGACTTCGTCGCCCTTCCTAGCGGCGGTGAACATGGACAAGGCCAAAGCCAAAGGGAAGGCAGCTTCGAGTACAAGTTCCACCTCCTCGGCCTCTGGGTCTGGCGAGCGCGCCATGCACTCGATGGCGGAGACGCAGCTGTATAAGCGCATCGTGAAGCTGCGCCGGCGCAAGCAGGAGCACATGCAGGCGAGCGAGAAGCGGGACGCCGAACTCCTGTTCATGGACTGCATGGAGTCGGAGGACCCGGAACTCTTCGTGAAAGCACGGGACGACTACAATCCGGACGATGTGATCAACAATCCGTTCACGAGTCCGGTCGCTAGCGAGCGCACGGCCCCGATGGCGGACCAGCTGGCGGACCATCGGGGCGGGAAGCCCGTGGACTTCAAGAACCGCCGCGGGAGGGACGGCGCGGGGAAGAAAATCCTGAAAAAAGCGGCGAAGCTGGCGAAGGCGGCGGGAATTATCGCCAAGAAAGGTGGAAAGAAGAAAGGCGACGAGGATGTAGTCCCCGACGATGCAGCGGCTGCAGAGGATGGCCGCAGTCAGGGAGCGGTGGCGGGAAGCGGAGGCGGCGGCGATAGAGGTGACCGGGATGCTGGAGCTGCAGCGAAGGATGCTAAGGAGGGGGATGGCAAAAATAAAGTTCCGCCGCCGCAGGTCGTCGGCGGCGCGCCGCCGGGTGGAAAAGATGACAACAAAGGGGTTGTGAAGGACGCGGACGAGGAGATACCGGAGCAGGAGAACAATGATGACAAGAAGGAGAAGGTGGCACCGCCGCAGCAGCTGCTTGGGAAGCCGAACGAGGAAGAGCCGGTGATGCCCTCGAAGGACAAGCCGCAGCCGCTGACCCCGGCCAATGTGAAGCAGCTGCCGGCGAAGAAGATCCCGCCACCGATCCACGGGGACAGTGACGGCAATTCGGACCCGATCAGCCCCTTGGACGACCCCAACAGCAAGATAAACAACAAGCACCCCGACGCCGGGCCGTTCCAGGGCTTGCCCCCGGCAGATCCGCTGGCGGGCCTGGACGACGCAGAGCAGGGGCCGAAGAAGAAGGGGAAACGGTCACGAAAACCGGAGACCGCCATGCCGCCAAAAGTGATCAACCAGTACACGCCATTGCGGGAGCGAAAAGCGGTCGACGAGCGCACCCAAGTGCTGGAGGCGGGAGTGATCGGTGGGAGCCCGCAAGACGATGTTGTGGAGAGCCCGCAAGAAGAAGGCCTGTCCCCGATGCAGATAGATCTCTCCTACAACTCGCCGGGAATGGAAGGCGGGGCGACGGCGCCGGGAGGATTGACCTCTCCCGTGGGCGCCCTCGTGAAAAGCAGCCTGGACCAAACGAAGAAGACATAAAAAATAAATCGCCATCAGTACAGAGGGAGCAGTAGGTAGTGGTAGAGCTGCAGGTGGTTTGAGCTAAGCCTAAGCGCGAGGTGCCGCAGCTGCGGAAGATTATGGTACAGATAAAACAAATCGCTTGCACAATGCTCAACGTCAGTAAGACGTCAAATTCAGACGCTGGGAAGACATCAAAGACAGGTCGCGACCCCGATCATGGGTGTGCTTGCATAATATATTGATTGTCCGCCCCGCGTCGTGGTTCAGGAAAACAAAAAGACACTGACAGCTCACCTACGTCTAAGTGCACTGGGCTGGGAATTTGAGTGATCAATCGCACCGTGCTATCCATGATATCTATGTGTGCGTCCGATTCATCCGCAAAGGAAATGCGATGGATTGACGTGGTCGGTAAAAGCTGCTCTCTCAGCTCTCAATTAATCATCTTGCTTCATCCGTGTGGCACCATCTTGCTGGGACGTTTTCCGTTATTTGTGAAATTTTCGTTCGGGGACGGGGCAAACTTGGGGAAAAGGAAAGATGCCCTCAGTGTCAGTGAAAAAAAGGAGCATGATCAAGTAGCCATGATACGCATACATAGGTAGCACTTCTCGCACTTGAAGGCCAGTGACGTCCCGATATGATCATGTACTAGTACTTTTCCCAGGATTTTCATTTTCGTTTTCCTCGGACTTTCTCGCACTTTCACAGGCATAGCGATACATAGTTTCGTATAATTCCGTTATAGCGCAGTAGTTGTAGGACTAGGAGGTGGACGTGGGCGCTGAAACAGAAAGTTTAGGATCTCCGAAACTACAATGGTGGACTTTATCACCTCCTTTGCCTTTCCAGTTGGTTCTTTTTTTTGCTGGTGATCGATGATAGATCGCGCCGCATCCATCTACTATCTTTCTGCATGCATGGTAATGGTGTACCTCACGCAGTATCTTCCGTGTTGATGACCTACTTCTTTTGCCTGCTCTTCATGAGATAAGAAATTGGTACGACGGTTTGAGCCCTCACATCGCCTCTCGTGTTTTCACGAGAGGAGCTTGATCGATTCGATACATAGATAAGTACTTCTTCCAACATCCAGCACGCGATTCACCATTTTTGTAGTGGTACATCGTGGCAACGCTTCGGAAGGGCCCCATCCGTCGATATAAACACTTCTCCTGTTTCGCGTAACGCGTAGCCGCGCCGGCCGGGCCGCCACAGTGACAGTGGGGGGACGATCGATTACAGTTCTTGCCCGTGAAGCGTTTATAAAGCAGAGGCGACCAGTACCAGGACCAGGACCTCCAACAGACTCCACACGACGGACGTCCTCGCGGTTGGACATTTGAGTTTCCTCCTCGAGGAGCATCAATCTTAACGGAAACAAGATGTTAGCAGCGACAGCCGCATCAGCAGGCGTCGTGGCTGGCACCAACACGCAGTACTCAACGAGGCAACCACTACGGAGAAGAGCTTTCGCAGTTACAACTTAACGTAGGCATAAATAAGCTCAACGACCTGTTGTAGTCTCCTTTCTTCCACGTCGACTAGGACTTGTTTGTTCGTCTTCTCTTCCTGGTCGAGGTGCTTCCTTGTTTTCCACGTACACCTAACAAGGAGGCAGCTTGTGCTGGTTCTCTACGTGGGGGAATTGTAATTGAACGAGGTCGTGGATTAGCTGCCAGAACCTCGGCGCAGTCTAGTACAACTGATGTAGTTTAGCTATCGCCTTAGGGTAGCGTAGGCCGTGGCTTAGGAGTAGGCCATAGACAAGGTGGATCTAAGTCTAAGTCCGTAGCAGGTCTGTCTGCTTATTTCCTCGTCACCGTTATCTGCATCAATCTGCTACTGCTGGCATGAATCATTCAGAATCAGAATGTTGACTTTGACGTACGTTTGTATGACAATGAGCGTTCGACGTCGACGAGAATTCCTGCGAGAGTTCATCTTCTTCTGTAAGCACGCAGGCGATCGGTGGGGTACCGTCAGGAGCCGTGGGAGCTCCCGCAATGGGGGCCGCGAGCCTCGAGCAGCACACGCAGGCCGGCTCGCAGGCGCGAACCAGGTTTCGCGGCAAGAGATCCGCCACCTTCTACGAGCTCAGGAAAGACAACTGCTTCACAGGTGCGATTCTTTCCTGGTGACCGTGGTCGTTGGGCTTCATCATACATTCACCTGCAGGAATTTCGTTCTGTCAAAATGTTTGTTCGTGATGCCGCATGGTCAGGAACATCGAGACTTGTTGAACGAGTATGTCGCTGGGAATCAAAAATCACCAGATATCGCGATGTCAAGTTGGTTCGAGAATTTGGCGCTGCTGGTGATTGTGCTGAACGCACTGTGGATTGGCGTAGAGGTCGACATCAACGACTCCGGCACGAGCCAGACCCCTTTTTTTGTGGTCGAAAACATTTTCTGCGTCCTCTTCACCGCGGAAATCGTGATTCGGCTGCTGTCTTACAAAAAACCCAGCTACTTCTGCACCGACAAGGAGCTCAGATTCTGGAATGTCTTCGACATGCTCTTGGTATTTTCGCCTAGTTTGTCCCCCACGCCCAGCACATAGACCTAAAAACGCTCTTTCTATGTTTGAATTTCTTGATGCTGTTGCTGTCTTCTCTGATGTTGTCCATGGCGACATCGATTTGCAGGTACTCCTGATGGTGATTGAGAACTGGTTGCTGTCGTGGATGATTTCCGACCCCGAGGGCGCGATGAGTTCCTTGTCCGCACTGCGGTTGCTGCGATTGCTGCGGATATCCCGGATCTTCCGCATGGTGCCGGAGTTAGGAATGATGGTTAAGTCCATGGCGGCGGCTGCGAGGTCCTTCGTGCTTCCTTTGGTTCTTTCCCTTTCGTGGCACAGACTCAACTCTTTTTTATAAGTACTTACTTTGATTTCGGAAACGAAATCGAAAGAACGAATCAGTAATCTATCAGAGTTGATGAACACTAGTATACTCAACATGGATATGGATTGTATTCGCCAGGTCTGTGTCGTCGACGATGGTATTGGCGGTCGGGCTTATGTATGTCTTTGCGGTCCTCTTCACGCAGTGGGGCAAGGACAGGGAAAAATTCAACGGTAAATGCGAGCCAAGCGACGACTGCGACGGCACAAACTTCTTCGGCAGCCTCGGATGGAGCTTCATGAGCCTGATGCAGATTCTGGTACAACTGCTGTATAGAAGTCTCGGTTTATTTTAGGGTCATTCAATATCACGATGAAAAATGTCCCTGTCCCCACTTTTCACCAATTTTCACAGGTTCTTTGCGTCCGCCTTTGAGTCTTTTTTTGGGTTGTTTTTTGATTGATTTTCCTTGGTTAATTAACGTGGGCGCCAACCCGGTAACAATAAACCATCAAACCAATCCACCAAAAAAGGAATAAATCAAATCGAAGTAGGAGGAATCCAAGCCGGGAACTGCGAGGCGGCAGTGTGAAGATCCTTATGGGGATGGGCCGTGAACCAGAGCTTGGGCACCAGGTGGTGCCCAAGCTCTGGTTGACGACGACCCCAGCTCACCTTCCCAATCTGCAGCCGCGCAGCTCCTCCTTGGATCTACCTCCTACTTGGAATCTCTTTTTTTGATGGATGTGTTTGGTGGTTTATTTTGGAAGGGTTGGCGCCCACGTTAATTAACCAATCAATCAAACATCAGAATCACAACCAAAAAAAGACTCAAACAGGAACTCAAAGATTTTTTCCAAAATTGATGAAAACCGGGGACAGGGACATTTTTCATCGTGATATTCAAAGAACCTCGCCTCTGCCAACCATCACCATCGGCCGCCAGGTTTACGACGACACCTTTGCTTTGATCCGTCTCACTTTCCTTGCCGATCCCTTTATGGGCCTTTTGCTCATCGTTTTCATCCTTGTGGGTGCGTTCACCGTGCTGAACATGCTGATTGGTGTGATCTGCGAAATCGTGTCCACGACGAAGAAGGAGGAGGAGGAAAAGCTGCTGATGAACAAGGTGGAGGACCTTTTCGCCCAGATGGACGCTGACGAGAGTGGCACCATCTCCAGAGACGAGTTCGAGGCGAAGACCGGCCTCCTGGAAAAACTCGGACTCGACCAGTCGACGATCAGGCTCGCCTTTGAACTCATCGACGACGACCGCAGCGGCAGCCTGGAAATGCAGGAATTCATACATATGGTATAGTAGAGTAGAATACAACCCGAAGCTTGTTTCTTGCCCCAACCAAGACAAGAGGCCCATAGCTACTTCCCCCCGCGTGCGCGTTACAGTTACTTCCAACCGCGTTGAAATCGGTATCGAACAGGTGTTCCGTCTCCTTCACCCGCCCACCTCCCAGGACCTCTTGGTGATCAAGCGCAATTTGGCAAAGCTGTGTGATTCCCTCGGCTGTGACGTGTTCGACGCGCCGCCGCCGATGAAGGCCACGAAGGGGCAGCGCAAGAAGGAAGTCCCAGAAAGATCCGCGAGCTCGGGCGACCTCGGCGCCGCTATGAGCGGGGGGAGCGACGAAACCGGGGGGCCGGCGGGGGCGAATAAAGGCTTCGTAAAGAGGTCACGAACGTTCGGCACGAGTGGGGACACACAGGTGGCGCAGTACTCGATCGAGCACGTGGAAGGCGCCATCAAGTCCGCAGTGGCAAACGCGGTGCAAGAGCACATAGGAGCGGGAGGCTTCACCGGGGCGGCCGCCGGCTTCGACATGGGCGGCACGGGGGTAGTTGTACTAGAAGTAGAACTACTGTGTCTTTGACTTCTTTGTAAAAATCTTGTTTTTGCTAAAGATGATGTTGATGCTTCTCGTCGACGTTTTCTTTCTCGTTGTACTCCGAGGACTCGTAGTTGTCGACGTTGATGTTCTTCTCCTTTCTTGTGACTGTCCATGATGCTGCTTCTTCCAGGCGCAAGACGCAATGCGGCGGGACATCCAAGCGCTCCAGAGCAGCGTGGGACGGATCGAGCAGGTGCTCACGAATTTGCGCGACAAGCTCCAGGTGAAGCGCAGGTCCAGCTCGCAAAACCAGATCCTACCGGATAAGTAGGTAAACGAAAATAAATGTTGCACGTGGTAGACCAGAATCACTCGTCGGGGTCGGTCACGGTCCTGAAGCCGAAGGGGAGTGTGCCGAGGAAGCGATCAATGCTGATGGGTGCGGTGGACATCAAGATTCGAGATCTTGATCAACAATTCGAAATCCGGGACAGGAGGTCCAGATCGCGAGGACCTACTAGTCCTAGCGGGCGGTCGTGTACCCCGTGCCCGATTTATGGAAACGATATTGATAAACGTAAATGACGAGGAAAAAAACCAACAGCTTTAGCTTTTTATATTTTGCGAAATCGCAATACACTTTTACTTTCACTATCCTATGCGTATGCACGGGTAATCCAATCGTCCGCTTCCATTACCGGGGGACGAAGACGAAGCGTTTCTTATGCCTTTGTTTACGAAGTCTCATTGTCTTTCACGTACTTAGTATATAAGTTACCACTAATTTAGGAGCTCACGAAGTCAACTAACGATAGAAAAAGTGTGTATTTGATGTAGTTGATCCCGAGCCTGTATTTTACGCTTGAAGTAGATGCTTTCTGTACTTTAACACTCGACGTCGAGGAGAATAATGCGAAACACTTTACTATCCGCAACTACAGTGGGACGAGCAGCCGGCGCTCAATTCACTTATGCTCTTAACATAATCTTGTACACTCGACGGACGCATCTCGTTTAGGCTGGTGGCGCATCGACATCCAAGGCAACTGGCTAACTTTAGGAAAATCTTTTGCTAAACGATGATTGACGATCGGATCTTCCTTCCAAGTTTAACATTCGTCCTCAGAAGATTTTGAGGGTGAGGCACAGAAAAACAAGGATCAGGGCTGGTGAAATGCGTAGCAAAAGCAATAAAAACAAAAAGCAAGGAAACATCAAACATTTAGATGATCGGGCCTCCCAAGACACCCGCTCCCGCAGCTGTTCCTTTGTTGACCACACCACGAAATGCTTCGCCGTCTAAGTACTTAACCTGCACAATACTAGCAGGCTGGTGAACGTGAAGGTGATGTTTCGTGAGCGATTGCGAGAGAGCAACCTCCTTGTCGAGCGCATTTGATTTCGTCGAATTACACAGAAAGGCTTCGTTTGCACTCTCGTTTCCCGTCATCCTCGAAGATTGATCCGTGGGAAGGCATCTTCAATTCCGTGGGCGCCGCAAAAACGAGCGAATCATACCGAAAGCCAAAAATTGAGCCGTCAGTACGTCAATCAACTCTTCCGTGTCTTTTTTATGTGGGACCACAGCATCAATCGAGCGACTTCGACTTTCAAGTTGTCATAAATATCTATCTTCGGACTAAAGGATTTTCAGCGATTACCTTCACTTGCCTCCAACTTTTCTTAAACCACTTTGTAGAAGTACTCCGTCGAGGAGGAAAACGCTTCGGAATCAATAAAGCGCGACCTACGCGGCCACTTTCGCTCTCTTACGGAAGAACCTCCAACACAACCACCTGACCTTTACACTATCGATCGCAGGTGAGAAAATGATCAGTGCGGACAATCCAGTGGTCGGCATAATGATCGGAGCTTCCGATCTGCCGTTCGTGTGGGACGTGACGCTGTTTCTGTGCCTCTCCCAGATTCTGGACAACGTGACCGGCGGCGAAAAGACCAGCGTCTGGGGCACCGCCAAAAACGTCCTCACCGTCTTCCTGAACGCCTTCGGAGGTACTTTCTATACTGCTACTCGTCCTCTACCTCTTCGTCATGCGAATTTTTCTACGTACGGCTAGTGCAAGCTGAGTAAATGAATAATGGCGATGGCCAGCAGCACCACCTCCATCATGATATATCATGAGGACTACGTCTACGGTATCTTGATCTTCTCTTGATCTTCAATCATCTACGTACAAAAAAATATAAACCGGCAGGTATCCACATCCTCCTGCCGGTGATTCTGGGCACTTTCCCGGCCCCGCTGCTGGAAGAGCTGGACCGGTACCTGGCGGTGTACGTGAGCGTCGTTGTCTTCGGAGTGCTGCTCGCGGGCTACCTGCCAGAGAAGCTGCTTTCCCTCCTCGCGCCGCTCAAGAAACTCGCCTACGCCATCTACTTCTCGAACGTCTGCATTTACGCCGTGGTGCAGGGTATTGCTTCTTGCGTACGACAGAGGACTTTTTTCAATTTACAATTTTGAAAAAAAAAATGAAAGTTGTAATTTTCCTACAGCGTCAGCATCAGCAGGGAAAGTTTGTTAAAGGGAGAGCATGCTGCTATCCATGGCTGACCCCTACTTGCTGACTCAATTTATTACACAGGTCTTTCCGCTTTCCAGTACTCGAAGGCTGCGCCGCTGCTGCTCGGGTTTCTCGCGGTAAACGGCGGTCAGCTCTTGCAGAAGGGCGCTACGACGGAGTTTTTCGGCAAGGAGTACACCACTGATCAGCTCCTCTCCCTCGGGGGGCCTGCCATCTACGTGTGCGCCACGTCGGCCGATATCGCGGGGCAGTACTTAATGTTGCAGTTTTTGGCACATTTACATTTTTCGCAGTGATGTCCCGATAGAATAGATACTCGTCTTCGTCCCGTACCCATAATTGTCGATGTCGAAACTGAAACACGAACATAAGAACTAGAAAAAGCTAAAAGTATCTATGCATTTCGGAAGCAAGTAGCTGTAGCTGTGGAGGTGGACGGTTTATCATCATGTGCACTTCTTGATACGCCTTCCATCAATCACGACATTCATCACAGGTATGCCGTTTCCTCCGATATCGCGCGGTGCCTTGTGCTGCTTTTCACGCTCTCCTGCGAGATCGTGGACTACAACGAGATGCTGGCCTACGTGAACGACCTGCGCATCAAGGCCCTCAAGAAGATCGCGGTCTACAAGTGAACTTTGTCTTTGACTTTGATCATGACATGTGGTTGAAGAGGATGAAGGAGAAAACGTGGGCGGGCCGGTTTGGCTTCGGGCAAACAATGTTGGAGGTCGAAGTGGGCTACGACTTTTGTGTTCCGGCGCGGACGATGGTGAAGATGATCTCGGCCGGAAATAAATTTTCCTCCGCCCCTGCACGATAATTCAATTCGTTCTTCCAAAATTAAATCCCCAAAACAGGGGCGACATCCTCATCCACCGATTGATGTCTTCGTTGCCAGAAGCTACGGCAAATGCTTGTAGATGACGCTGCAGAAGCAGATGTAGATGCATGTTTCGATAGAACGAATCTTCAGTACGTAAATAACTACGTGTCGTGTTATTGTAGTCAGCTGAAATTGAAATTTACAAAAGTCTCAGCCATCGCTGGAATTTACCACAATTTGCAATTAACTGCTTGCGCCCGGTCTTGGAGACTCGTCAAGACCTCCGAGAACGCGGCAGGTGCACGGGCAGCAGCTTACTTTCGTAGCAACTGCAACTGGTCGTCAAGGTACATTAGGATTAGATACTTACTAAGTAAGCAGAATCACGATTGTAGAAGTTGCTTCAGAGGTTTTCCAAATGCTGTTTATGGGCTGTACATACTTGGAAAGGATGTTGCGTGTACTCAACTTTTCATTTGCAAATGGATGGAGTCAAAAGGCACGCTCTCCGTTCGTTCTGCGATCGGCACGAACGAGGATGAGCCGGCTAATAGATCGTCAGGGCGTCCGCGTCGAATGCAAGGCTCTCGAGGAGCCAGGACATATCGATCGATTTCCAGTATCGATCCGGGACTGAAATGCATGTAAGAACGATCCGCCTTTATTCCCCATGAGCTGGTGTTGAGACTCCATCAAAATGCAATTTTTCGCGGGTGCCGGCGGTCCTGAAGGTTGTTGCTTGATGTTCGGGCGTCGTTCTCTTCATGTTCGCGGGTCTCGCTCCTGCTTGTTCCTTTTTCGGTCTTCTGGCTTCTCGTTTTGTTAGGCGCTGCGTGCTGTGTTTCCTGAATCTTATTTCCGGCGTGTGTTTGATGTTTTCCTTTACCTTTCCTTGTAAATCAAGCTGGCTTCAGTATCATCTATCTACTATATTTGTATTTTCTTGCTGCAGTGGCAGAGGCAGACGCAGAACTTTCGCAACTACCGTATGGAGACCTATGGAGCCTCCTTCTCTCGCCCTCGATGTCGATCTGTCGCCGCCCGCGTTTGCGCTTCTGCTCGACATCACCAGCAAGCGGGAAGAGGACGAGTATCTGTTGGATTCTTGGGAGCTGCTGGAAGGTATCTCGCCGCGTGCAGCTTCCAGCTCGACCCCGACGACTTCGTCAGGAGCTTCGTTCTTGGTCCAGAAATTCAAGGCCGTCCTACTCGCTTCGATTTCTCTTTTTCGGGAAACTTTCGGCAGTGTGGACGGTGACTCGAAGCGCGAGGTTCTTTTAGACAACACGGAGGAGGACGGCTTTTGCTATCGTGCGCTCCTGCAACAGAATGCGAGAGTTGCAGTGGCATTAGTGTTTCGCGAAAGCGGTAGTCGTGGAGCAGGAGGCGGCGAATCCTCGTCGTCAACGGCCCCGCAGCCAAGTGGCGACAGCTCCTCCGGGACGAGCAGCGGGCCACAGATCGGAAATCTTCGCTCCAGGGCAGTTTCTTCCTATCTGCAGGCCGTTCTTGCGCGCCCCGGTGGCGGTGACGATAGAAATGCAGCTGCGCGATACAGTCAAAAGGGCGAGGCCGGCGGATTGCGCGGTGGACAGACTGGCAGGAGTTGTAGCAGAACTCAAAAAAATGGTTCACCTTCCCACCAGAAATCAACACAGGGCAGGGGGGGGAGGACGAGCATATCAACGGACGTGTCTTTGAAGCGCGACATTCTGAGGCCGTTGTGGGGTAGGAGCATAATGGCACATCCGCCAAGAACAGCGTGGTGGTCGTCTGCGGGAGGAACTACAACGAAAATAAACCCGCCGTCGTTCTTTTCGAGTGTAATGACCACACGAACTACTCGAACGCCAAGTTCTCCGTCTACTTTGCCTCCGCCAGCTGGCAGATTGACGCTGACGGCTACAACAGGAACTGCCCCACATGAAGATCAGGGGAACGCGAAGCATGACTACAATCCGTCCTCGTCCTGTCTCCTCCTGGAAGCGGTGTTCACACATCCGACGTCCGGCCTCGTCGCGCGAGCCTCGGTCGAACGAGATGCGCGGGAGGAGGTCGCGGGGCACGGAGGTGGTCCTCCGAACGCTACAACATCTACTGTTGGTGCTGTTCTTGCCGGTGCCGACGAACGTGATTGGTCAGTGGCGTCGCTGAGGGGGAGAAGCTCGCACAGCACGCTGGGATCGCTGGAGGAGTCTTGGGTGTTTCAATTTGATGCCGTGGGTGGCAAAAATGCCATGCGAGGGGGCCGTGGTCTTGTGAAGCCGGGCGACGCAAAGGCTTCTACCGCACCACAGGATTGGCGCTTCGAAGATCCAACTATGTCACCGAGCAGCCGCGCACAACGTCACACGGGCGGTGGGTACTTTCCGGCCCTTTCTGAATCAGAAAGAGTCAAGGAGGCCCTTTTCGCGCTGCTGTGGCGCGAAGTTCTCGAGTTTCATGAACAAGCGCACTCGCCTTGTTCTGAAGACGAGGCGGACAGTGACAGCCTGTTCTCGCCTTCGGAGACAGAGCAGCCGGCAGCAGCAGCAGCGCTGGACTTAGGCGACGTGCCGCTCGAATTCACAACGGATGACCTCCAGGCGCAGCAAGATAGAATTAATGAAGAGCTGCTTGTTGTTGAACCACCGACCCCATCCTCCGCGCGGCCGTCGAGGATTAAAAAACCGCCTAGCATCGCTGCGCTAAATCCGGGGATCATGATAACGCCGCCACCAAGCTCCCGCTTTCCGCTCTCGGGTTCGAGTGCTGCTTCTGAAGAACGCGATGCCTCTGGTACCTCCGCTGGGCCGTGGTCTTCGTACTGGCTGCCAACGGCGTATCTTGAACAGAACAATGAGCCTTCGGCGAGCCCGAGGACCTCCTCCGACCACGTCCTGCGCACCGTTCCGCTCCTGCCTTACGTTCGCTTTCCCCCAAATAAAACTGGCAAGCGGGACGCTGCAACTTCGGTGGGTGCTACTCTCCAGTCCCCCACCAAGCTGAGCAAAGCGGTGCCCGAGCACCTGCACGGGCGGTACTCCGAGAACATCCGTGTCGAGATAACGAGCTCAAAACGGGCGTCGCGACAGCAGAGTATTCTGAAGGTGCCGGAGGAGGGCGGCCGCTACTCTAGGAAGTCGTGGGGGGAGGGCAGTGGAGCAGGTGGAACACGGACAACGGGTGGGGGCGGGGTGGATGGTCATGAAACTGATGAGTACGAGACTATTCTGGCTAACAAGCAGAAGATGGTGGAAGAGGTTCTCAGCGGGGAAGCAGGAGGGGGCGCTGGAAAGGCGACGAGGGGCGTGGGGGAAGGCTACCTGTTTGAAGGAGAAGCAGAATCAGTAGGGGATGGCGGTGAGAACGTTGACCTACCAGATTCTTTGTTGTCAGCAGCACTTTTCGGAGAAAGAAACACGCGCGTGCGCTGTGGCCTTTTCTGACCCGTTCATACCTCATAAGCGTGGGCGAAAAATATCACTGCGTTAACGAATAGCACAATGAAATCGTTGTACTTACTGTAAGTTGATTGCCTTGTTTGCGCATTCCATTTCGAATTCGATGTCGATCACGTTCTCGATGTTGATTTCTCAAGACCAAAAACACCGCATGTCGACTCGAGCTAGAGTTCGGGAGAGGCAGCGCCTATCATTATTCCACCTACGCCTTTTGATCTTCTCGCTGCGACCGTTGGTTCGCTGTTCGAGCTGGTGCGAGTGCGATGTCGGCTCTGACGCCGAAGCGAGCAGAAGTTCGCGGGTTGTAAATAAGCAGTACCGCGAGCGATGACATGCAAATTTTGGCCTAGGTCGTGGAGAGCCAGAGCCGACCTACGCCTACCTGAACTTGCACTCGTCCATCTTCATTGTTCGAAATCCAAATGAGACAAATAAGTAAGAAAAAGCGAGCCCCCTCGGCGTCTGAAAATGACCGCACTGGCTGGCCCGTCGACGGCTGCGAGCAGTTCACGCGGGGGACCGCGGTACCCGTACCAGGGTAGCTCTGCGATGGAGCAAGTGCTGCACTGCAGCGCGCTGCACGAGGATCCCGCTAGCAAGCGCGAGTCCAAATCCGTTCCAGCCGAAAAGCCAAAGTCCCACCTGCACTACCCAGACTACAAACAGTAAGTTTGTTGAGGATTACCTGGATTCATTTTCATATGTTGCTGCTGCTGATACATTCGAGGACTGGACGATTTTACAATCCTCGCGCACACATGATGCGCATAGAGATAGATATGGGTTTAGTATTCGGCTTGTTCCATCATGCCCATGGTCGTCGTGGAGGCATCATTTGAAGAACAACGAACCAGGTCAAGTTACGAGAACGCGCCGACTCTGTCAAATCGAACGTCGCTAGACGAATGCCGGTTTTTTGTTGCGGGAAGACTCGGCAAGAAGCGGTTCGCAGAAACGCACTCGAGCGCCTTGTCACCGACCGACGAAAACATATTCGCACCATTCAGGGTGAGAAATCGCTAAATCTGTTTCTTTGGTATCCACTTTATTACGAGTTAGTGCTGAGGACGAGCAATGGCAATCCAATGTATCTATGAGTGACGAAGATTTGATTGTTTTTTTTTTTTCGATTTCGTGAGCAAGACACGATTGTGACCGTCTCGCACAGGTGGGAAAAGGGAGACAGCATGCGAACGCGGGACACCAGGTGTCGAAAACCAGTCTCGAGCAGATGCGGTACGACTACTGACGAAATGAACCCCGCCGCCGTTGAGGTTGAACAACAAGATTGATTGCTTCCGGCGGTTGCGCTGAAGATCACGCTATGGCTATATTGAAAAGTGTGGACGTGAAAAATTTCAATGCAATAAAATGCCTCGGTGCTAATACATCGATAACGAACGCTAATGCACGGCGTGGGTGTAGCCGCACGGTGCAATTTGTTGCGCTACCAGTTGTACCTACGTAGATTAGAACAACAAAAGATCCATCCCCTTATCTATGCTTTGAAAATGGTAGATGGCGGGTAATTCCTCAAAGACGGAGACCTCCGCTTCGTCCCTTGGTTCCCGTTCCGTAACCTGCGTAAAAACTACATGCGCAGCGGCCGAGGCCGTCAGCATCACAACACTGATCCTGAATTCATCGCCGAGGGTTGTGGAAACCCAGCAACGTGAAGCTACAACAAGCATCAAAGAGCTCCAAAGAATAAGAATGTACCACTGCAGTTGTACGGTACGCGTACGCCTGCGCGGCGGCGTCAGCAGAATGATCATGTGCTGTATCCAACTTTGCTTGATCTTGTTCTACGTCGACGTCGTACGTAGGGTTTGCCACGGATCGGAAAACGGCCCATTTTCTGGCGAAGCGAATTTGCGCACCCTGGCTGTAGTGCAGCTCTCAGCATCGAGGCATCTCTTGAGATCAGTTTCCGTAAGGGTCGTGAAGATCAGTTTCTGTGGAGTGATGGGTTTCATTCGTGTTGAGCAAGCTCGATGCATCAGTTTGGGTTGGGTACGATAACGATTGCAAGGCAGGGACGTCCCCGGTGCTCCTCGCTCCAGCTGCAGCCTGCAGCACAACTCGTCATCGTCGCTGCTGCAAGACATTGTTGATTTAAGTCTTCATGGACGCAGCTTCCTGTAGAAGTTCACCTTGATGTTTAAGCCATGCATTACTTGGACGGATCTATCAGTCACGCCCATCGGTAGTGAAGACAAAGAAATAACATCGATCACAAGTCGAGAGAAGAACGACCACCGACGACTACGGGCACCTCGTCCACCACCAGCTTCCTGCGTTAGATTTACAAGCGATACGATTTCAATTTACGCCCGATTTTCACCAGATCTTCACCATGAATCCCGTCCACCAGGGTATACTCCGGAACCAGAAGAAGCGCAAGGCCGCTGAGGCCGCTGAGTCGATTCGGCAAAAGCAGCTGAACGCGGGGGCCAAAGTGCTGAACAAGGATAAGAAAGCCAGCGCCCCCTCCAGCACCTCCACGAGGGATCACGCCTCCGAGGAGTCCGGCTTCAGCCTCTGCTGTTGCTGCCCCCGGCGTCAAGGCCCGTCCCGCGGCGTGCTGCAGCCCGAGAAGAAGGCGAAGGCCACGGTGATCGATCACGAGTCGGTGCTGCTACTCGACGAGACCAAGACCAAGGACGACGTCAGCAGGGACCCGAAGGCCTTCGACAACGTGGCCGCTGCCGCGGTCTACGAGCCGCGCACGACCGTGGACAGTGTGGGTTCCGGTTACGTTCTCCCGAGCAGTGCCACTGCATGGGACCACATTAACTCGACGACGTCGCTCAGGTCCTCGCTGGTTTCGGCGGCCGCGGCGCGGCGG
Source organism: Amoebophrya sp. AT5.2 (assembly GCA_005223375.1). Taxonomy (NCBI): domain Eukaryota; class Dinophyceae; order Syndiniales; family Amoebophryaceae; genus Amoebophrya; species Amoebophrya sp. AT5.2. Next base: position 20,329 of record RXOD01004553.1, read on the forward strand.
TCGCGCAGGTCCTCAGTGCCTGGATCGGAGGTGGACGGTGCTGGCATTTTTAAATCGAAAGCGGGGGCGGGCGACGAACAAGTACTACTACGAGCAGGAGAGACAGCAGCAGTAGCAGATGAAGAGGACGATGAAGACGATGATCCACCAGTCGTGACTCGCGACGATCTGCTCGAAGAAGACAGGGAGAAGTGGGACAACATGAGTATGCCGATTTTTTCTACTTCACTTGGAACT
>RXOD01004554.1:0-20552 GCA_005223375.1 Amoebophrya sp. AT5.2
CCTAGTGCAGTCCGCCACTAAAGGAGACCCATCACGAAGTACTTACCAGTTGGCCACTTACCAGCTGGTCCGGTCATACACCTGATGAAGGGCGTTCTGGAACTGCAGTCGGAGGAGGAGGGCTACCTGATTCTGAGGGACAACGTCGAGCTGTGGCAGGTGACGCGGGAGCCGGAACAGGAGCTCGCGGACTACTGGGCACTGCCCATCCGCGAGCTGAACGTCGGGATACGTGCCAACGAAGTGAAGTCCATGGACGGGAAAGTCCGCAACAGAAGCTCGCTGCGAGCGGGCGTGGGGCAGTCATCTGGGGGCGGAGCCGATGTAGTTGTACCTCCCACCACGGTCAGCAGGGGACCGGCTGGAGCCTCTTGTGTCGGCAGCAAGAACGCGGCTGGAAATGGAGCTCCTGCTGCGGGCGGCAGGATAAGCGTGGCCGCGATGGTAGCGACAACACCAAATAATAGCGAAGGAAGCTGCGGTGCCGGAGAAGTTGTAGACCACACCGCCGCGAAGAACGCGGAGGATCCGGCGGGAGGTCGTATCTCAAAGGACGCGGCAGAAGTTGTTGTTCTTGATGATGCAACTTCATCACCTTCACCGCCTACAACGGCTGCAGGGGACATAGATAAAGCCGAACCTGCAGACGAAGCGGCAGCATCGGTCCACAGCGAGATGTTGGTGGCGAAGCGCAGTTCTTCGGGCTCTGCGAGAGCAGTAGAAAGGGTTCTCCGCGTCGCTCGCCGCATCCAGCTGGGCGTCGGAGATATCGTGAATGAACGCTTTTTGCTCCAGCTCGAGAACTTGGATTTACTTCCCGACCAGCGGCAGTTCCTCGTCGTCCGCGGTTCCTCTCCGAATTCATCGGGTAGTAGTACAACAGCAACGTCTTCTGGTTCTGACGAGGTGGCGTTGAAGTGCACGCTGGAGCAGTGGGAGGAGGCGCTGGGCCACGTGTACGATTCGGACCATTATTCGCATCCCGGCAGCTCCTTCGACCACATCACGGCGGATGGGGTCGTTGGGAAGCAGACCACCTCGGTCGTGGGGGGCGGGGGCGCTGTCGTGGTCGTGGGGAAGCTGAAGACCACAACTACCTCCATTGCGGGGGCCCCGGAAGTAGACGAGCAGGGCGGTGTCAGTAGGAATGCCTCCATCGGCAAGTTCGGAAAGATGAAGACCCAGAGCACCATGCGGCTGGTGAAGATCCTGCTTGACCGCGCGGACGAGGTGCGCGCCTTCCTGGCCGCGAGCAGCATTGAGGGAAGTAGGACAAACGCGAACAGTCTCCACCTTGCACCCAATGGCAATGCAAACGTAGACCCCAACATCAACAGCCCGAAATTCTCCCCCCCGGGGATCGGCGCGCAAGGCCCGGGGAACAGCATCGCACCGTGCGCGGTGGTGCAGACCACCAGCACGGGGGCCGCGGTGATCCCCAATCTCCCGATGGGGGCGTCCGCGACGATCATCAAAACCATGTCCTCCCGCATCGCAGCCGGAACAGGCAGCCCCCGCCAAGGAAACAATCGAAAGGCTGCTGGGGCCAATAATGCGAACAGCAATCGCGGTATCGGACCGCTAAGCAGCAGTATATTGAAAGGTGATGGCTCGCCAGGTGGAGCAAGCGCAACCCCAACGTCCGGAACTGCCGCGAATTTAGCGAGAGCGGCGATGACGACCAGCGAATTGAACTCCGACGAGGAGGACGACGAAGACATGGGGCAGGGGAAGATGGGTCTCTGGGGGACGGATCTGTCGAAAATCCTGCACGGAGTCCGCCACGCGTACGCGGCGCTCTTGCGCCTCGACTGCTTCCAGGAGTGCACCGAAAGCTTCATCTACTCCCTGGCCCTGTACTGCACCGACCTGCGCACCTACATCCCCGGTACTTCTTTTTCGATTTTCGTATAGATTTCGTTCAAAAAAGTATGAAGATTTTTTGCGATCTCGTGCTCGTCAGCGCCTGCGGTGATTTACTTGATGCTGCACCAGGTGAGGCGATTATTCGTCAGGGCGACAGCGGTTCTTGGATGGGTCTTTTGCTTTCAGGCGTGGCTCACGTGGAGGTGGACCGAACCTCGGCGAACGGAAATGGGGCTGGTGGCGTCGGCGGAGCGCCGCTTGTCGGGAAACAGATGTCGGCTTTAGCCGTGAGCAAAGGGGGGCTGCGCACCCTGCCAACCGCCACTTTCGGCGGGAGCGCCCCCGGGCAGCACGAGGACACCAGCTCGTCGGCCGCTGGTGCTGGAGGAACCACTACAAATAATACGGGCCACAACGTAGGAGCCAACATCGAGGACGCGAGCCTTCCTCCATCCCGCAAGATCTTCGTTCGCTCGTTGTTCGAGGGCGCCATCTTCGGCGAGCTTTCCCTGCTCGGCATTGCCAACGTCCGCTCCGCCACCATTACCGCCAAGCAGACCACAGACGTGTGCATCGTGCGGCGCGCCGATCTGAACCTGCTGCTGCAGAGGTTCCCCGACGCGGCCGCGACGTTGGGTCGGCTCGCGCGGTACCGCATCCGCGAGTTTTTTGTGGCCCATCCGCAGGAGGCCAAAATGCTCCGGGACCTGGGCGTCTTCAAGCAGCAGTGCGCGCCCGAGTTTTTGGATTTGCTGCAAAAGAAGGTCACTTTGAAGTTCTTCGGAGCGGGCGACGTGATAGTGACGGAGCGGTCAAGGAGCGACGGCTGCATGTACGTGATCCAGTTTGGCGCCTGCAACGTGTCCATCCGCGGGACGACCATCGCAACCCTGCAGGACGGAGAGTACTTCGGGGAGCAAACCGCGCTCGGCATGAGCGACGTGTACTAACACATAAAGCTGCAATATAAATGTAAATCTTCGTCTTCCGATCGACCGAACAAGATCATTCTAAATTTCTAAATCATTTCGTCGATGCAGCGAAATAGTATCTTCGCACGGAGGCAGTCAACATTTGGAGTTCATCTTTCAAAAACGAATGCCAAGTAAAAGTTGGGACCGATCGATGTTGAGGGGGCTGAAGGAGAGTTGCGTCGGGGGTAACACAACCGGGCCACCTCATAGGGGGTAGAGGACTCGATATCGATTAGACAGTAAGCAAGCATATCTATCAGTTTCAATTTTGGGCTTTCGAGTTGTCGGAAGCCCATGATCCGAAAGAACAAAAATCCACTGGACGCGACATATCCAGATCGACATCACCAGGTACACCGCGACCGTGACAGCGGCTTCCATTTGTCTTGTGCACGTGCTTTCTCGCGACTCGATCCAGGAGGCTTTGAAGGTGTGTCCCTCCGAGCTGAAGATCTTCAAGAACGTGGCGGGCAGCCCAACGCACGCGTTGAGGCTGAGCCAGATTCCCTTCTTCCAGGACCTGGACCCGGCGCTGTGCAACATCCTGCAAGAAACCACCATGGACGACATGCTCTTCATGCCGGGAGACGTGATCGTGCAGGAAAACGCACTCGCAGACAGCATGCTGTTGCTGCAGAGCGGAAACGTACTACATCAACCTATGGAATTATTCTTTCAATTCTTGTCCTGAGTCAAACTGGTACGTAGTTGTGTAGGAAGGTGGAGCGATTTTTTTTTGTCCTAGCTATCTATGGCCGCTGCCCTGGTAAAGGTGATCGCGAACATCATGCTTGCAGTACTTAGCCGCTATTAAGAGGACCACAAACTAACGAAGAGACCAGAGTGAGAGAGGCTGTGGTCTTCGTGTACCTGTTGTACGTGTATGTAAGAAGAGCTTTTCTTGAAGATTAAGATTTAAAAAGTACCTACTTTACCTTAACCTTACCTGCTTTAGGTTTAGATGGAGATCTTGTCCTCTCTTCAGGTGGACGTGTTGGTGAATCGGGGGCACCACAAGGTGCGTGAGATCGCTGCGCCCCCCGTGCAGACTTTCGGCGAGTTTTCGCTCGTGGAGGGGTGGAGCTCCAAGCGCACCGCCACGCTGAAGGCCACGTCCGTCTGCTACGCGCAGGTGCTGCACCGTTCGGTGGTGAAGAACGTGCTGCAGCGGGATTTTCCAACCGAGGTCCGCAAGTTCGAGACGCTCGCCGCGAAGCACCTGCACCAGCTGCCGCCGAGCGGAAACCTGTACCTCGACATACCGCTGTTCCGGGATTCCCCGAGCCGGTTCTTGTACAAACTGGACCTGTTTTCGGAGCGGTGTATCTTCTACACGGGGGACATAATCCTGAGCCCCGGCGGCGGGGCCGATGAAGAGCAGGCCCTTACTCGCGACGAGCTCGAGGAGGTCGAGGTCGCGGAAGAATTAGAAGACGAGGTGGACGACACGAGCGCAGACCAAGAAGTAGACAGTGGTTCTGCGGTCGTGGACCACGAGGTGACTGGCAAGAAAAGAAGTTCGAAGTCGAAGAAAAAAGAGTCGAAGGACAAAGCTGGTGCGGGGGATGATGCTGGTGCAGCTGCTGGAGGTGGTGGAAAAGATACTCAAATGCCAGTTGGGAAGAAGGTCTCCGGGCGACGCCGCTCCGCCGACGGCGGGTTTACTGGTAGTACGTCGACGAACTCGCCGATATCGCGCCACGACAGCATCGAAGGAGGGCGCGCTCTTGGCACCGCTTCCATCGACGTCGGCCACCTCTCCCGCTCCCGCGACGTGGCGCGCAAAACGATTGCCTCCGCGGACGAGATTCCGGACGACCTCGCTTGGGCGCAGAAAAAGTCAAAAAAGCCGAAGTCCCGCAGGGGCGGACAGGCACAGCAAGGAGGAGCATCGCCTTCCTCACCAGGAGAGAAAACTCCAGGAAATGGTAGTGCTGCGGCGCCGTCCAGCCCCTTTAACACGAGCCACCAGTCTAGCTTCAAGCGGCCAGAGGACTTCCAAGCGCTTTTCATGCTCCTCAAGGGCGAGGTCGAGGTTTTGCATGGCAACAAGGTGATTTCCGTGCTCAAGACCGGTGACACGTTTGGCGAGATCTTCGCGTTGGGCCTGCGCAGGGACCGCGTCGCCACCATCCGCGCCAAGACCCTCTGTGATGTGCTTTCGGTGGAGAAATCCGCCCTGGACGCGGCTCTCGCGGAATTCCCGGAGGAGCGCACGCGACTCGAAGCCACGGCCCTGGAACGCATGGTGGAGTTTGCAGTGAAAACAGGCGTCCCTCTCCCCGACGAACAGTGCGCAACCACCTCCATGGCGCTCACAAACGCGATACAGAAACAGAAATCTGAGGCAAGGATTTCCTTCAACAGAATGGCGAGCTTGGGTGGATCTGGATCGTCAGGGGATGCTGACAGTGCTGGGGGGCCACCGCTGTTGCGCGAAGACGAAGTGACGATGATGCTCGGAGGCAAAGCGCCGGATCACGTCCTGCAGCAACAAATGGGCGAGGGCACTGGTGGTGGTTTCGGGAACAAGCAAGCTTCGCTGATGAAGAAGCAACTCTCATTCAAAGCCATGGGAGACGAAAAATCGACGCGGGAACAGAAAATCAAAGACATGTTCGGAGATGGTATCTGATGCCACGGGTGGAAGTTTCGTTCTGACTTTGAGTTTTGCGTTCTTTGGCTATGGCTTTGGAGTTGTCGTCGACGCACGTGGTCCTCGTGTCATTTACTTATTTTTCTTGCGCAATCCCGTTGCCGGTTGTGTGTAAGTATAGCCGTCAGAGGTCGAGAAGTTTCTAAAAACTACAGATCCAACGCCCAGTAACTCCGCCGCTAAAGCTGAAGCGTCTGATGAGGCGCCGATGGATGAGGAGGCGGAAGAAATTGCGCGGATCCGAAAGCACCTTCAGCTCGTGAACCACGATCCCGACTTCGACCGCTACCCCAAAATATCCCGCCTCATCGACGTTTTCCACTTGGAACGGGACGCGGGCGGCTCGCCTGCCCACAACCTCCATCACAGGCTGTCTTCCTCTTTATCGACCCGAGTAAATAACCGCCCGGCTTCCCAGGGCGCCCTCCTCGGAGGCTCATCGACATCTGCTTCCCGTGTTGCAGGTGGAGAGTCTCAACATCGTCATCCACACCATCTCCATCCGGGAGCTCCGCCCACAAATAAACAGAGCGAGTTTGCGAGTGCTCTAGAGCGCTTCAACGCGGGATTCGTGTTGTCCCGGTTGTTTGTCGACGAGAGCGGGGCGCACCTGCCACTGCCAATAGTATCCGACGAAACCAAGGTAGCAGAGAGTGCGAGCCTCGTGAGCAAACATCTGGCAGAGGAAAAGGAGGGTGCAGCATCCGATGCATCGGTGTCGGGAACAACTTCAACTGCGGCGGCAGCTGCAAGAAAAGAGACAAAGGACGATGAGAGTTCGCTGAGTGAAGGATTCAAAGCGGTCGAGGAACTGGCGGAAAGCAACGGGATGAACGACGAAACTGTGAAAAAGCACAAGAGCCACCGGCGCCATAGCACCATTATTGCGGTGGACGAGGAGAAGACCAACACGGAAAACGACAACGCATCTGATGAAACCGTCGTGAAGAAGAAGTCGTCTGCGTCGGCGCGCGCCAAGGCGGGGTTCAGGAATAATCGGAAGACTGTAACGTTTTGCGCTGGAGGATCCGAGGACGAGGAGGAGCCGGATCTTGACAAGGAGGACGAGGACGTGCTGGATTCAGATACTATCGCTCGGGCGCCCACGCCGTTCGCTCGGGAAGAGGACGGAGAAGAGGCGCTAAACGTCGTCGTGCCCCCTCCTGGAAATTTCACCGCTCTCCAGAAGCTCTCTGAGCCGCTCGCGGAGATCATCCAGAATGGAGTTGCAAAGATTCACGCCCACCTCCCCACTTCGCATACCCTGGACCGACCCGCGAAACACATTCACAACCTGCTGGGAGGTGGTGCAACTGCAACTGGGGGCGGGAAGAAAACGAGAATGCTCGCTGGCGACATCATTTTGGACGCGATTCTGAACAAGTCGACAACGGAGGGGCTGACGGTAGGCACGATTTTGGAGCAGTTGTCCACGCAGCTGAGCCTGGAGGAGGAAGCCACCTATGCCGTGCGCAAGGAATCGGAAGCCATGAAACTCGTCCCGGTCCCTGCGAAGAACGAGAACGTCGTGGTGGGAAAGGGAAACGCCGTTATGTCCTCTTCGCCGGCCGACCACGTCGGGACGAGCCCGAACAAGCTCCTTGTTTTCAGTCCGATGACCACCGCTGTGAAGGAAACTACCGTGACGTCGCCAGGTGGTTCGTTTATGCAGGACGGTGAGCAGGCCAGAGGCCCCCGCGGAAAAAACACAACAAGTCCCAATCAGTTACTCAAAGAGCATCTGGAAAAGCGGCAAATTGGCGGACGGTCCTCTGGGACGGGAGCTACGCGTCGCTGCGGTGCAGGAGCTACCAAGATCGGAGGATCGCAGGTGAAAACCCGCAAGCTGTTGGAGAATCGGGAATCGGAGCGCATCGCGAAGATGTTCCACGGGGAGTCACCATTGTCCAGACCTGCAAGTCCGGTTCTTCGCGTCGAATCCCCCCGAGCGCTGAGTCGAGGAGTTGCGAGGAACGCGGCAGCACAACAGTTTTCCTCTGGCGACGAAACGTCCTCGTGTCAGGACCCGGTCTGGCAACGAGCGGGTGGTTCATCGGTTCAGCACCAGAACAGCACCTCCCGACATCAACATAGCTCCCAGGTGGACCACCCGCACCCCCTCGCTCCAATCTCCAACTCCAATCAGGCCAGGCTCGCCTTCGTCCGATCCAGGAATGTGCAGAAGAGCTTGCTCCGGCACGAACGAGAGATGCGTGAGTACCTGATCGAAAAGGGCCGCCGCGGCGTGGATCTCTTCTACTACCACCGCTCGGACGGGGGTCGCAGCCGGAAGACCGAGGAGGAGAAACGGCGCAGGCCCGTGTCGCCGAACAGCCACCTGGCAAAAATGCTGCTGGCGCACTCGGCTGCAAACGTGTTCATGCAGAATCCTGCATTATTCGGCGCGCGCGACATCGAAATCGTGGAGCCGGAGGAAGACGTGCAAAGGCAACTGCAACAGGAACGAGAGGACACAAATGATGAAGGCCACGCCCTGGCCACAAAAATAACGAAGAACGAGCAGAAAGCCAAAGTGCTAGTTGGCGTCTGTCCCGGCACCAATGCGGATGGAAAGAACAGCTTGGAGACGTTGCTAGACGCGAATTGGGGCGGCTTTTATGGTACCGCTTCCGGCGCCGGTCGCGGGGGTAACATTCAGATGATTCCGCATCGGGAGCGAGAACTGATGCGACTCCTCGACCGGGAGCGCGCTTTGCGGCTGCTGGCGTCACGCGACCCCCCGGTGGCACAGCAGCGGTCGGTCTCCGCGGGCGATGTGGGAGTGGGCCCGCTCGACGCGACGGAGGTTCGGCGGGAGAACTCCGCTTCCCGCATGTCGCGCAACATGGCAGGAGGTGGTCGAGAACGAACTTCATCTTCCGGTGGAGCAGGAAATAACGCCACGACCAGATCATTCGGCCGCACCGCCAGCGCGAGTCCGTCGAGACGTCGGGGCACAACATCAGCTACCACGGGGTCGAAGCAAAAGGCAAATGTTTTTCACGGCGGCCTGATTCCCACCGGCGAGAAAAAGCGTGGGAGTCTCCGGCAAACCGAAATTTTGGCGGCGGTCGACGCGGGGCGCGCGTTTATGCTTCTCGGGAAGCGCAGCAAGGAAAAAGCAGCGGCGGATCGGCAGGCGGCGCAACCTAGTGGACGAGGAGGTGGAGCATCAGGGCAGCAGATCGACCACCGCCGCTCTAGCCGAGGAAAGGCCTCCGACTTCGCAACACAGCAGTTGCTGGAACAATTGAACCTCCCGGCGGAAGTTGAGACTGATGAAGATGTCAACCAGCAATTGCCGCATATCATCGGCACGGAACGTCCGGAAGGAAGTCTTCAGAACCAGAAGATGATGAAGCCGACTACAACTACTTCTAGATCTTCGTATGATTTGAGTAATCGTCGCGCCTCCGCCGCAGACATGCTCCACGGAATCGAATTCGCGAACAAAATGCACGCCAAGTACAACGGAGGCGGGGGAAGTCCTGCTCCTGGTCCTCCGCGCGGCGGGACGGTTCCCATGTCCTCGCGGAAGAACAAGAACAGAGCAACTACCCAGAACCTGCAGCCGCTCGACGAGCTCATGGCGGCACCTCCTCAGTTCGCCGGCAGCGGTGGTGCGCTGCTAGAGCTAGACCACCACAACTGGCGCCAGCTCGAGGAGAAACTGCTGCAGCCAGAAGACGACGCACGAGGCCGCGCAGCTGCTCTCCTGCTCGATGGGCAGCAGCTTCTCGGCTTGGACCAAAACCACGAAGAAAAGTTCATGGTGGGGTCGGATTTGCTGCGCGACGAGGACGTCGGCGTCGGCGAAGGTGACGTCGAGGTCGAGCCGCAGCCCGCATCGGGCAAGGTGATGAAAATCAATTTTTCATCAGATGCCGAAAAAAAATGCATGCAGAAGGAGCAGCCGAACCTCACGACCCCGGAAGAAATTCTCGCCCTGCGGCGGAACCCGGCGGTAGGCTTCGTCGGAGCGATGGAAGCTTCGTCGAAGAACGACGAAGATCAACATCAAGTAGTTCATGAAAACGACAAAGACGACGACCACCAGCACGAGCCGGCTCTCGTCGGCCACACCAAATCTGCGGTCGCGCGCAAGCAGGATTTGGAATACGTGAAGAAGCGGTCAGAGAAATTTTCCGAGGAGGAGAAGAAGATGGACGAAGCCAGCTACTTGCTCGAACTGTCCAAAGACATGATGGCGAAGACGAAGGCCCCTCTAGTCGAGTTGTGCAACGGAAATCGGAACCTCGCGAGTCTGAGTCCGAAGGGCTTCCGCAGCGCGATTGTTTTCAACCCGAATCTCTCGAAAGACGGCTCCATTGAGGACGGCGCCCACCTTGATCCTGCGGCGGTGGACGAAATCGAGGACTTCATCACGGGCGGAGGTGCAATTGTAGCAGGTGAAGCTGGATCGTCATCATTACCACCTCCTGGTGGTGGAAGCGGAACCGGCAGCACGTCGCTTCCGCTCGCTACTGTGCCGCGAACACGGGTTTCGGGCGGTCGGAGTTCTGCTTCTATAGGGATGAAGACAGAAGGATTACAGAAGGAGCCATCCTTAATCGAGTCGCAGATTGACGACATTGTTGACCAGATGTTCGTCGACGAGGTGGATGGGCTTTCTGGAGGTGTTGAAAACGGAAAGTCAACTGCAGGCAATAACAACAAGAAAAAGGCTCAAGAACAAGAAAACAAGGGAGACTTGCCGACGCTGCTGCAGGAGATGGAGCAACAAGATGGGGCGCAGCACAATATGGGGCACCAACTACTACAGCAATGCAGCGGTCTCGGTCACACCGAGCACCCAGGAGCAAAGAAAGGTACTAAAAAAAGCAGTGTGAGCTGCACCCTGGATCTGATGGATGAGGACAACGCATCTATGGGCGGGAAATTTCCCGCGCCGCCGCCGACGTGCACGAGCGGGAAAAAACACTTGCTCCAGCACTTCGGCTCCTCCGAAATGGACCTGCTGCTCGAGAATCTGCAGGACCGGGAAGATCTGCGCATTGCAGATCATGCTGTTGACAGCGACGATATCGGCGATGAGGAAGAGTTGTCTAATATGACGATCAGAAAGAGCAAGAGCTCTATAATGGAGCGACCGAGAGCTGCCGCGGAGTCGTGTCTGGTCGTGGGAAAAACATTGTCGGAAAACAGTGCCTCCCGGAGCCGACCGTCCTCGAGAACAAATGCCGCGGCTGGAGGTATGATGATCGCGCAGCAGCAGCAAACGAGCACGACGGCCCCGGCCACGTCGCGAACACCCGGCGCGACAGGAGGCACCAGCACAGGAGCAGCTTCCTCCGCTACCAGAATGAACCACCATCAGCACCAGAAGCAGCAGAAAAAGTCGCAGGGCCCGAGGATGCTGTGGAAGGACGAGCTGCAGCAGGAAGCCGTCCACCGAGCGCTCGCGAAGTCGTTGGGTCGCGATCCTTGTTCGGGCAATGATGGGAAGGCGAGCAGCGAGATGAAAGACAAGAGGCGCAAGAAGCAAGTCACTGGACTCGGACCCCGTGGCCGGGGTCCTACGTCGACGTCCTCTAGGAGTACAACGACAGTATTTGGAGGAGGGGCGGCTTTGGAAGCAAGCAGCTTCAACGAACTTGGTCTCCCGGAAGTAGATAACCTCTATTTTGACGAAGAACTCGCGACCACCAACTTTTCCGGTGTCCTGAGCCTGACGACCAATTCGATCACGAAGCAGCAGTCTTTCCGTGACTCCGTCTCCGACGACAGAAATACAACCACGGGAGGAGAAACTGGAACAAATAAAGGCCCGGCCGACTTTGACGACGACGAAGTTACAATATCGCAGGCGATGGGCCACCGAAGGTCTCTGGGCGGGGCAGCGGCAGGAGCGCGCGGCGGTGGAAACGCTGGGAATAGAGATGCGACCAGCGGTGCAGCTGCGGATGACAGCAGACGCGCCGGCGACGCTTCTAGCGGCTCCACACGAACATCAAAAGCCCCGCCGAGAAGTCCATCGCACGAACCGCTCCAACCACAAGGTCCTCAACATCTTCCAGACGGAATGGTGACTGGAAACGAGTACCATCTTGCGCAGAAGTTTGGGGGCCGCTCCGAGGAGGACAACGAGCTGGAGCTGTTCGCCAAGACAAAGTCAGAGCGCGGGCAGATTGCGGCTGGGATGTTTCGTCGCGACTCCTTCGGCACCAGCTCTCTGGGACTGTTGGGCGTGAAGAGGACCACTCAGCTCGCGGCCGTGCAGGGCGGGGGCAACAATGATGATCAAGAAGAGCAGGAGGACGAAGGATGTCGTGACGACGTCATCGACGAGGCGAACAACCAGAAGGCAGGGGATGAAGATCGTGTGGAAGACTTGCTGCACGATGAGGGAAACGACCTACCCGGGAGACCTCTGATTCTGTCATCCTCGAAGCCAGGAAACACAGATCATGCAGACAACTCCGAACACGAACTTTCCTGCAGCAACTCCGAAGTTAAGTCCGTGCTGCTCGTCGACGGAGCTGCGGGGGCTCCAACAATAGGCGCGAGCCAAAAGAGGGCCGATGCAACCAGTAGGAAGATAAAGAACAAATCGAGCAGACGCGCATCGGTACAACAAAACGAGCTGCCGGTGCCGCGCAAAGATGAGCAGCCGGGAGCAGGCTCGGCGTCCGTGCGAAAGAATGGCGGCATCAAGAAGACGGACTCAGTAGAGCATTCCCTGGATCTTTCGCAGACTTCCGACCGCGCAATCTACAAGACGTACTCCCCACAGAAGCTCCTCCGACAGAACAGTAAAAAGCGGGAGCAGGAGGAGGGCCATGCCCTGCGACCGCACTGGCCGGTTGTTACAACTGGTGGCAGCACCACGATGAACTCGAACAACAGTGGAAATAGAAAAAGAAATGCACAGCACAAAAATTTTTGCAATTCCTCGACCTCCATCATCGATACGCACGCCACGGAGGCGGTGATACAGCGCGACTTGGACACACACATGCAGGCGCTGCAGCGGTCGACTGAGGACTTGCAGCAGTCCTGCCGCGAGGGCCACTTTGCCGGAAAGGAAGAGTTGTTCCACACCGAATTCTCGCAGTTCGCGAAAGAGAAAGGGATCGGAACGGGCGTGCAGCGGGGCCGAAGGGGGCGGGGGGCTGACGTTGGAGCCGTGGCCTCATCCACCTCGGGAGCAGCAGGTGAGCTGCATCTTCAAGCGAACGGAGCCAGTTCAAGTTCAAGTTCTGGAGGCTTTACCGCCGTTTCTCTGCTCGGCGACGAGCTGTACCTTGAGCCGCAGTATGGGGCTGGTGGCGCGCATGCGCACCTAGCAGCATCAGCGAACATGGCTGCGGAACAGGCGGAAACCTCCTCATTGAAGGTGAAATACACCCAAGCCCAGCTGGAGCAGAAGAGCGCGGCGAAGCGCAGTAAGTTCATGAAAATGAAGCAGCGGCTCGGGACGACAACCGACGCAAACAACCTGAGTTGGTTCTCCACAGAAGAAACCGCAGAAGAAAAATTCCAGAGAAACTACCTAAAGCAGCTGAAAACATGAAATGAACCAGAGGTTGTAGCGGCGGGCGGAGTCCGGTTTCCCTCTTCTGATCAGAGAAAATTCAAGAAATGCATCACAGGAGATGACGACTGGTACAACCTGCTACAGCTTAAGCTTTTATGTTTATTTTACTACCGCGACATTAAATTCGAGCTCCACTGGAACTGGTGTTGAGGATGGAAGAGGACGTCAACGTACTCATTTTGCTTAGGTACAACAGCCGTTGAACGCATCAAGCAGCTCTTCGTTTCTATGGATTAGGATTCAAGTAAGTATGTAAGCCAGGAAGTGTGTGCGAGTGTAACATGTTGAAGTGGAAACGCATTTTACTGCAGAAGTTGTGCCACAAGCACGTATAGTACGAATTCTGATCGGACGACGATGTTTACAATGAGAAAGATATCCATGCACCTTAATACAGTTAGAACCACCCTAAAAGTAATAGAGTAAATCCAATTTTTCGCATTCGCTGCTCGTGTGACATTTTGCGTTCGGCTTCAGTAAAATAAAAATAATTGAAATGTAAAGTAGCTCGACAGACACACTTCTGGTGTATGATCGACATTTATTGGAACGGAAATCGCACAACCTCTTTCTACCACTCACTGTGCGTTTGAGTAGAAGCGCAACTAGAAGCACTAGGCGACGGCCCTACTTTCTTAATGAACAACCTCCCATCTCTCTGTATCGCATAATGATGCCGCGCTACTTTGACTCGGCACGTGCTGCTGCGACGTTTCATACGGATTCTGATGCAATCTTATCAACGAACAACATCAACTTCAACAAATAAAAAGTGAAAACCGAGCTCGTTGCAGACTTGATGAGCATTATGATTCTTGTACGAGCCATCTACGTACGAGTAAGTACATCATACCTTCTGAAAGGATAAAAGAGATCGTGACAGCGTGGTCGTCTTGGTCTTCAACATCTTCACGTTCACGCCTAGTTCCAGTACCCTACAAGGACGAACCCCGACGCGCACGCGGGCGCCACGACTGCGTGCCGGTTATTTGCGGGCGCCGGCTCCATTGGTTGTTGCCTCTGTCTGTGTTGGTTTATCTGACGTAGCTGTCCGTGACATTGATCCATCTTGGTTTCTTTTGGATCTTGACCGCAGGATCGACGGCTTGGACGGGTTCGGCAGGGGATTAGATTATACCAGCAATAAAACATAAAGGTAGTGGTAGTCGGCGTCAGGCAATAAATCAGGATCGAGATCGTCGTGCAAGAAAGGACAAACATTAAACAGTTGTCATGCATTGCAAGAAGCTTTCCATCTCCATTAGGCAATCGCTAGCATCCTCGCGCCCCATTTCGTTTTCAAAAGTTGTATCCGACCACGTCGTTGCTCTGCGAACTCTCGCCCCGCCCCGGCCCGGATTGCGATTGGAAAGTGGAAGTGGCCTCGCCGCTGCCGAGGCGAGAACATCATCGACATCTTCCCCACTTCTTGCACATCTTCAATTCCAAAAATCGACCGCCGCTGCTTTTTCGTCGATCTCGAAGATGTCCTCTTCGCCCCCGCCCGCCGAGACGCTGGAGTCTCGCAATCCGGCCACCGGCGCCTTGATCCGCACTTACGCCGAGTTCTCAGACGAGGAAATCGAAAACGCTCTCAGCGAGCTCCACCGCACGTTCACGCAAACGGGCTGGAGTTCCGCGACGAGTGCTCCGATCATTGCCGCGCGGTCCGCCTTCGCGGAGCACGTGGGAACGATTCTGCTCGAGCAGGTGGACGGGCTCGCGCAGCTGGTTTCCGACGAGATGGGGAAACCGGTCGCCGAAGCCGCGGGCGAGGTGAAGAAGTCCGCGGGACTGTGCCTGTACTACAGCAAGCACGCGGCGGAGTTTCTGCAGGCGAAGGAGATGCCGCCGCTGCCGGGCACGAAGAGGGCGTTCTACATGTACGAGCCCCTAGGCGTGATCTACTCAATCATGCCGTGGAACTTCCCGATCTGGCAGGTGATACGCATGGCGATCCCGGTCATGCTGGGCGGGAATTGCGTGGTGCTGAAGCACTCGCCAAACGTGATTATGTGCGCACTCAAGTGCGAAGAGATCATGGCGGAAGCGATGCGAAGAAGCATGGGCAAATTTCAGGAGGCAGAAGGTATTCCTTCATTCACCGATGCGAAGTAGATTTGGAATTAGAAATATTGAAAATATTTATATTGAATCCAAGTGAGCACCCTAACTGTAGATCCAAGGCGAGGTTAGCACCGGACCACAACATTGTTGATATTGAATCAAAATGCGCTGAACTGAACATGATAATCATGTTGTCTTGCAGCCGCTCGTTCTGGTATGCTGGAAATAACGGTTGGGAAGATCATGACGGCACCAGGAATAAAAAAACACGAATTTCGTTGCGTCGCATCCTCAGCATTTCGTCCAACGGCGCAATCAGGCCCTTCGTCCCCCCTGGTGCCGGAAAATATGGTGGCTTTTCGCACACTGGCGATCACGGCAGCGAAATCCTCCCGAGTCCTGGAACACCCCTTTGTCCGCGGCGTGTCTCTCACGGGTTCCGAGCGCGCCGGCCGCGCTGTCGCCTCCCAGGCCGGGGCGCTCCTCAAAAAGTGTGTCGTCGAGCTCGGCGGCAACGACGCCTACGTGATTCTGAAGGACGCGGACGTTGACCGGGCGGTTTCCGAGGTTGTGAAGGGTCGTCTGTTGAACGCCGGCCAGTCGTGCATCGGGCCGAAACGAGTGATCTGCGAGGGGAAGGAAGTAAAGGAGGAGTTCGAGCGGAAGCTGGTGGCGAAAGTGAAGGAAGCGCTGGGGGGTGATGCTGATGGGGAGGAGGGCGGTCGTGGGGGGCTGGGCAGCAAGACGCTCGTGCACGGCCGCGCGGCTGCGGAGGTGCAGGAAAAGGTGGAGAAATCCATCCAAAGCGGCGCAAAGTGCATCTTCCAGAGTAGCGGAGGCGGAGCAGCTTCTACAGCTACAGGTGGTACAGCAACTGCAGCCGCTCCCGTAACCATACTGACCGACATCGCTCCCGACAACCCCGCGTTCGACCAGGAGATCTTCGGCCCCGTGTTTGGTATCATCCAGGCCGACGACTATCAAGAGGAAATTTGTCCTTGTCCCGAAAAGTAGTGCCAGAAGTCTTGCGAAGTCTATGCTTCTGCGCTCGGATGTGCGTACACAGCTCCAGACGCAGCTTTTTCAACCATTTGGAACCCATTCCGAAAAGTGGGACACATTTCCTAGGGGTGTCTAGGTCCCGGGTTGAATGGAAAGGAACCCGGGACATGTTTCCTAGCTAGGTGTGTTTAGGTGCCAAATCGAGTTGGGACACAGCATAGTATGAGGGAAAGCTTCTGCTCGGGGACCAAATTAAGCTGAATGCAGGGATGAGGGAAAGCTTCTGAGAGGGTGCCGAGTCGGGGTCCAAATTAAGGCCCCTGTCCGACGCAGCTCCGGACACAGCTGGCCACGAGACTAGGAACGGAATCAACTCCCGGAACTCCTGAAAAAGTGGGACAGGGACAAATTTCCTGTTCATAACGACGAGAAGCATGCCATTGCTCTGCACAACGACAGCTCGTTCGGCCTCGGCGGCGCGGTCTTTTCGAAGGACGAGAAAAGAGCCCTCGAAATAGCAGAAACCCAGCTGCACACAGGGATGTGCTGGGTGAACGCATTTGTGAAGTCGGACGCGAGTTTGCCCTTCGGAGGCACGAGGAACAGCGGGCTAGGGCGCGAGTGCGGCTCCTTCGGCATGCTCGAATTCATGAACGTGAAAACCGTCGTGGTGGCGGAGTGAGTACTAACGGTGACGCTGCTCACGCTTTGGCTTTGCCCATGTCTGTGCAATTGCGCTTTGCGCCGGGGTTGGGATAGCGACGAGCTCCCCGGAGAAGGTAGGTGGAACCGAGCTCATGTCGTATTAAGTAGACGCACGCACCACATGATGAGGACGAGGACAGCCTGCAAGTCAGTACTTACATTGTGTACACCAAGCTTCCAGCAAGTGCAAGAGAAGACTAATCGACTGTCGCGTCTTGTTTTGCACGCGACGATCCCGAAAGGCGACGGCTCTGGCTCGCACAAAATGGTACCAGTCTCCTTGCTTCTACTACGAGGTCGGGGGCTGTTCTTGAGTCGCCCTCCTCATTTATCATGTGCCGTTGCTTATGCTTGTCCCCATGCATTCATGTGTGAACTCAGAGACAGATCATCTGCTGCTCGTGAAAATCCACATCAACAAGATCTAGATCACAATAAAAAAATATTTCTCCATGGATCGAAACCCACCATGATCCAGCAAAATGAATGTTGATCCACCTAAAGCTAAACTGCATTCGCCCTTCTGGCCGTGGCCCATGCTGGTGTACGCCGAAATGAAAATGCCCACTTTCGCTAACTTTTGTCTCTATCGAATAACCAACACCAAGAGCAAGACTATATGAATATCTATGAAATCGCAGGAGAATTTTCACGCCGTGCTAGAAGATTTTTCGCTCGCGCGATACAGTACATAAAACATAAGTTAAGTACTATACCAAGAAGGTCATTCAGGGAATCGCTACAGCATCAAAGACGATTTTTCCCCACACGAAAGCAAATTCAAGGACAAAAACAAAATGTCGACCACTTTCGTCGGAATCGAAGTATCGTCAAACAAGGCCACGCCATGGGACGTGATGGGATTGCAAGGTACTGTATGGCCGCACAGCTACTCCATCTTTTCCATCTCCACTTTCACCAGGCCCATCTTTTTATTCTTGACGCTACAACACTGCCTTTGCCAATCGAATCTACATCTTAGACTTTTTTATCTTAAATGCTGGCTCCTCCTGACTCTGACATAGGATAGGTTGTGGTCGTCATCATTTTCACTTTATCGATACAGGTGACGCTTGCTTCACGAATGTGGCACTGAAGGGAGAGACGAAGAAGCCCGCCTGCTTGTCTGTGGTCGTCAAGGACCACGAGACTGGGAAGGACAAGGAGTGGCCCGTTTGCACGCTGACGGCAGAAAACCCCTCCCAAAGAGTCGAGCTCATGCTCAACAGCAAGGAAACCCAATTCAAGGTGAGTGTTGGCGAAGTCATGGTCATTGGGCACGCCAACCCGGGCGAGCTGGACAGCGAAGACGAAGACTCCGAAGAGGCCGAGGAGGAAGAAGAAGTGAAGGGAGCGCCAGATGTACTTACTTTTTGTTTGGTATTTGTTTCACTTTCAGTTGGTTCCATGTCCACCTAGACCTACTACTAAGAAAGTACGTTGGTTGTTATACGACCAACATTCGTAGTTCCCTGCTTTGCCATTCGTTCCCAGTCCCACACCGATTTTCGCTTTCCTCGCTCTGTCGTGTGTGAAATCCATTCTACTTCTCGTGATCATGACGTAGCTAGGTGCGACCAAGAACCGACTGGGACTACTTCTGCTTTATTATGACACCAGATGAGATTTTCTTGAGAATTTGCTTATTGTTGATAGATTGTTTCTTTCTCGCGGCCTGATGGACACACAAAACTTCAACACCAGGCCAAGCGGCGCAAGGTCGACGACAAGAACAAGAAGGTGGAAAAGGCTGACTCGCCTGCCAGCGCCAGCACGCAGGAGGAGGAATCCTCTTCCGACGGTGAAGATGAGGATGCAAACATGGAACAAGGCTCTTCCGAAGAAGAAGAGGAGTCCTCCGAGGAGGAGGAAGCCGAGGCAGTCGCTCCGGCCGTGCAGAAGAACGGAAAGATGACCGACGCTGCCAAAACGGCCGCGGAGAAATTGAACCAGGCCAACAATAAAAAGGTCGAGCAGAAGAAGGTTGCTGCTGTCGAGAAAAAGCAGGAGAAACCAGCCGCGGAGGTGGAATCGGAGTACTCCGAAGGCTCGGACGAGGAAGAAGGAGAATCTTCCGAAGCGGTCGACGAAGAGGAAGTGGCGGAAGCCGAAAAGGAGCTGAAGAAGGTACTCATGAACCTAGCTGATCCTGGCCTTGTTGACGTTGAGGCCCTTGTTGACGTTGAGAGGCTCCTGTAGCACACCAACACCAAGAACCTTCAGAATGATACAGGAAGCATAAAAAACCTCCTGAAAATACCGATATGCAATGCATCGATATCTCTTCTACCACTACCGCAGGAGCAGAAGAGTTCCGAAAGCAGTGCTGAGATCGAGGGCGCTTCGTCTGAGGACGAGGAGGAGGAGGGTTCCGATGAGGCGGAGGGGTCATCTGCGTCCGCCTCCGCGGAGGAAGTGGCTGTGCCTGCTATGAAGAAGGACGCTGTGCAGAAGAAGGACGTCAAGGCAGATGCGGCCGCCGCGGCCAACAAGGACGGCGAGTCCGACGCTGAAGTTTCTGACGACGAGGAAGAGGAGTCGACACAAGACGAGGAAGCCACTGCCGAGGGCGGAAACGAGAGCGCAAAGAAGCTGCAGAAGGCGGAGGAATCGGGGGACGAGTCTGCGTCAGGCTCCGAGGAAGAGGAAGAGGCGGAGGACTCGGAATCCGGCTCCGAGAAAAAATCTACCAAGGGTAAGGGCGTGAAGAAAGGAGACTCGAAGGGCAAGAAGGGTGGCAAGGGAGACGGAAAGAAGGGCGGAAAGGACGGAAAGGGCAAGAAGGGTGATGGGAAGAAGGGCGGAAAGGGTAAGGACGGAAAGAAGGGCGGTAAGGGAAAGGACGGAAAGAAGGGAAAGGGCAAGGGTAAGGGTAAGGGTAAGGGAAAGAAGTGAGTTGACGACTCTAGCGGCACCATGCGGATGGAAAAGGGCTTTATTGAGCCTGCCACCCACGACGCTCCCTATCTTTCACGAACGACACTGCTACGCTCGAAAATAAATGGATTAGACTTCTTGGCCGAAACAAAAACATGCAAACTTGTGCCATACCTAGTTGTACCGGAGCACATTCATACATACTAGTAGACATAGAACGAGCAACATCATGGTCATGCGATGGAAAAAAAAAACGCCACCTTCATGACGTCGGCATTGCATCAGCGATCAATCAATTGAAGTTAGGTGGACATAACCAATGAAGCACGCACATGCTGCATAGCGCATCCACAGACATAGCTAGCTTCATATCAGAACCAAGCAAATTGAGACCATTCGTGATTCATTCTTTCACGATTGAAACGAAACAAATGTAAGTACCCGCATATGCTAGAGCATGATTGTTTAATCGAAGAAGAAAAATGAGCACCTTAACTGTTGAACATGGCGCGGCTTAGCAGCCAAACCACACAGTCGTCATACATATAGATAGAACAGCAAAACAAAGGTCACCACTTCGAGTTCGAATTCGATGAACATCAACGATTCGACGACTCTTCAAAGAACATCGACATTTCGGTTGACTTGACCTGACCTATGACTCTGCATGCTGCTTCCTTGTTCGAATGCAGAATTATTTTTCGTTTGCGTCCATGTTCGATTTCGAATCTTTTGCAGATAACAACATTTTGGAATGGAATTTGGATCAGGAATAGGATTGATTCGGGTCGGGAATGGGATTCAAGTCGAAAATGTTTGCAATGGGATTTCGATTGGGAATGGGATT
>RXOD01004555.1:0-20521 GCA_005223375.1 Amoebophrya sp. AT5.2
CGTCCGAAGAATTATCCGCATTAATGCACAGCCTCTAAGTATATTTCATTTGACTGTCTTGTTCAAGTTCACGAGGAAAACTACTGGACGCAGTGAGCATGCAGAACCACTTCTTCGGAAGCAAGAAGTGTGTGGCCCCCACGGAATGAGGCATGCCGCCCGCCCACGATAGAGCTACGATTGAACGCATGCTGAGACAGAGTAGAGAGAAGGGCACCCGCACGCAACCTCCTGAAATGAAGGTTAGCTCTGACACTCACGGATGTTGGATCTAGAGAGAAAGAGAGAGAGAAAGGGCGCGAATGGATTCCGACCGTAGTAGGCCTCTTTTCACACCGAAGCATCGAATCTGCCACGATGAACCAACGTACTTATTTTACGGAAAAAAATCACTGCAGCTACTCGCTTGCGACGACGGACCCAACGTCAACGAACTAACAGACACACTCACACCACGGATTCTTTATTGTTTAACGCACCATCATCACTCTGAATGGCGTCATTTCGGAGCGGATCGGTAACGATTGGATTACACGGTGAAATCGGTGCGGCTCATTCTGTGCGTACCGCCACCATTACCCGACTGCAACCGATGTACGAAGCAAAACTCTCTGTTCCGCCCATGGCGAGCTTACGAACCTTCTTTGATATATTCCGCGTGTGTGTCAGCGTACGTTATCTCTTCTCATCCTCTGGATCCGCAGTCAGGAACGCGCCCCCACTGGCGGCGGGGCTCGTCGCAGACGCTGCACTGTCAATTGGCGCAGAAGTCTCGTCAACATGAGGAGCTGCATTGTTCTCAACTGCTGCTCCCTTCGCGCCCCCTCCTCGGGTGGCTCCGAACGCAGGAGCGCTTTGCCCATCGTCACCGGCCGCCTTCTTGTGTTCGGCAGTCGCACTCGAGCTATCCTCGCGTCGCCCCGGGTCGCCTGCAACCCCTGCAACTGGTAACGCTCCTGCCTCAGCACCACCAGCACTCATTTTCATCCCTTCCACCACTTCCTCCTTCGATTGCGCGCGGGACGGGCTCCCGGACGGCCCGCCGTCCGACGGCGACAACAAATCTGCCTTCATCGCGTCGGCCACGACCGCGCCGTCCCGGCCGGCACCACCCACCGGCTCTCCCGGTTCGCCTTCCCTGCCCGCGAAATTCCCTCGTCCTGCCATGAAACCCTCGAAGTCCCGCCGCCGCGCCCGCTTCGACTCCGGACTAGTGAACAGCATTCGGCTCACGTCACGTGCCACCGACCCGCCGCCAGCGGCAGCGGCAGAAACACCACCAGAGGCCCCTCCGGGCAGCGCCGCCTTCGCCGGACTCGCGCCCACTACGTGGTCGGCAATCTTCGCCTTCCGGTTCTGCACCGCGATGTCTTCCTGGCACAGCAGACACAGGTATCCCCCCGGCACTGGCGGCCCGATGCCCTGCGTGAGCAGGAGCAGCTGCTGGTTCTCCTTCGTCAACGTGGCGATCTTCCGCTTCATCGCTCCGTTCTCCCTGTCCAGCACTTTGCTCCTCGCGGTTAGCTGCTGCGTCTGGAACTCGAAGTCGGCGGCGCGCTGCTGGTACAGCTCCTTCTCCCGTTTCTCGAACAAGTATTTCGACCGCATCTCGTCCAGCTCTCCCTGCAGCTTGCTGATTTTGGCCTTCAGCTGCTCCTCACGCCGCCGCGCTTCCTTTCGGTAGTCGTCGAACTCCTGCAGGATGCGCTCAATGCGCGGAAGCAGCACGTTGCGGATCTCGTGCTCGTGCGCGATGCGCTGCTTGGTCTGGAGCAGCAGCTCGTCGCCAGCCATACGCGTGCGCTCCGCAAAATGTTTCTTGCGCTCTGCGATGGTGAGGTATTTTCAGCGGTCGAGGTCGTGGGCATTTCCTTTCGAATGAATCGATCATACCAGCGGCATTGGACGAGTCAGAGGTAAAGCAGCTCAGAAGCAACACAACTGAAAACATGGAGCTCTGGTTCTAGTTCAGAAGCAGCAATCGTGCCTGGACGGAGGAGATCCGGGTCCAATGTGCATCCTACTTCAAATGTATTTTTTTAACGGTTTTCCTCGCATACTTCTTCTACGAACTATACCCACGTTGTATTCCAGTTGTTTTTCCAGTCTTGAGTTCGCTAGCTCCAAATCTGCGATGTAGTCGTTTAGTCTCCGCATCTCCTGCGCGTCCTCCTCGACTTTTTTCAGCGTGTCCGTGTGCTCCGCCGACAGCTTTCGGAACAGGAACGACGTTTCCCGCAGCTTATTCAGGACCAACGACTGCAGCGCGAACCGCAGAAGCGCTTCCTGCATCCAGCGTTCCAGCCGCACTCCCAGCGCGGCCACATTCGGAACATAGTTCCGTACTTTTCGCTCGATGCGTTCCAGCAGCTTCTTTGTTGTTTCCAGTTCCGCTTTTGTTTTCTTCAGATCCGCCTCTAGCCGCTTGTTCTCCTTCCTGAAGAATTCCAGCTCCTTTTTCGCCTCTTTCAGCTCCGCCTCGCACTTTTCCAGCGCGGGCAGCACCTCTCTCTCCAGCCGTTCCTTGAACTGCAGCAGGAAGTCGTGCATCGCGTTCGCCTCCACTGCGTCCTTCAGTGCCTGCTTTGTGTTCTCGACGTAGGTTTTCAGCACCTCGATGTCTCGCTCGTACTCTACGGTCCGCTTCCACTCCAGAAACACCTGCAACAAAAACCGCCGCTCGAAGTCGTCCAAAAAAAACCCGTTCACAAAGTCCCGCCGCCGCCGCCGCCGAATCTTGATCCGCACCGCCTCGTTCTCGTCGTACGCCGCGAACACGTCGCACAGAGCGATCACGGAAAACCGGTCGGCGCTCAGCTGCGAGTAGATCTCGTTCAACTGCAGCCCGAGATCGGTGAGCACCTGGATCATGTCGGTGAGCACCGACTGGAACCGGATGGAGATCGCGCGCTCGGGGTACTTGAGCCAGGTGCGCATGCGCACCGCCACCTGCTCCGGCCGCATCGAAATCAAGTCGGGCTCCACCTCGGCGTCCGGCAGCCCGCCGTCCAAAAGCCACGTGTGCCAAAACACCGGACTCGACCTGAAGGAAAAAGAGCCGAGCGAGCAGATTGATCTAGAAGTACTGAGATATTGAACATTATCCTTGCGGCTATTGAAGAGTAGCACTTCCTATGGGGCACGCGGAGTTTGGGCTATATCTACAAAAACAAAGCATAAGAAAGGTGCCAAACACGCGCAGCACGCAAGCGAATCAATGCGAAGAGGAAGACGACCTTTTGCTTTGTTTTCCTACGTCGCAGAGCAGTCGCTGTGTTGATCAACATGATACGTATCTATACGTACGCGTAGTACTTCTATCGAAATCAAGATACTATCAGTGAGTGCCATTCCTTGATATCCAGAAGGATGCGGCGACAGTGCTCGAAGTGCTGCCGGTGCGGGTGGCGCAGGTGCGGTCGGAGCTCGGGGTTGTCGTCGATGATGGCTTTCACATACGCTACCTTGGTTTGGTACTGCACGATGGCAGGGCGGTCCACGTTGCTCAGCTGCATGATACAAATCTTGTTGCCGTTTGTCTGCTTCCTGTTGGATCCCCCCGTGCGTCGCTACCGAACGAGGTCGTCAGGTTGTCGTCGCTAGGCAACTGCGTTCATACTCACAAGAGACGCTACTTCCGCTACGTATTTAAATTCATGGCTTGCCTTCATCCCGTTGGGAGAGGTACCGCCTGTTGCCACCCTAAATTCATGTCGTGTGTCCTCGGTAGCGCAGCTGGCTCGAGATGGGCGCGGTAGCGCGCGGGCCGTGTAGGTGAACCAAGGAAGTACGCGACGAACCAGACCTCCGAACAAAAATCTTCAAAACGCATCTCGCTCTCCGAACACAGACCTTCTCCGGTCCATCGTATCAATCCATTCCCATACTTACATACTTACATCTTAAACCCGAAGCACTAGCTGCGACCTCAGGCTGAGCGCGGTGGGCACTGCGTGAGACGGTTTCCAAATTTTTCCCTCGTCCCGGCAGATGCGGGTTTCGTCCTGTGGATTCATTGTGTCTGACTTACAGCATCCATAGGGTAGGATTTATCTTCGGGTGAGCGTGAGATGAGGCGAATTTAATGCAAAAATTCCCTGGAATGGGCATGGTCACATGCATCACCTTTTGCGCTTCGGGGCGCAGTACCTGCAACTCACAACGAGCATGCACTTGAAACCGTAGCCGTTTTTTCTACACAGCGCGTTCGCAATCACATTACCGAACTAAGCAACCGCTACCGCGAGGAAATGGAAAACATTTTTTTTACTTAGTAAAAACTATCTTCATCATCTTTTTCTTCACGAAAAAAGGCGAAACAATTTGTTCTTGATGGGGAATGGGGACCAAAAATATTTCAAGCTCGAAAGGGCCGTCCTGACTTACACTTAGTCTATGATGATCTCTGTGCTCTACTTTAACTTTCAGCTTTATCCCAGAACTGCCAGCTCTCGTCGCCTTGTTACAATTTCAGCGACGGAAAATAAAGTGCGAAGGCAGAGGATACTTTTAAGTGTTCTCAAAGTAAGCAGGATAGTACACGAGCAGTACGAGTACAAATCAATCCAAAAGTCAGAACTTCAAGCGCATTGATTTCCGCGCCGGTTCATGGGTCAGAAGCTCGCGCATCTGCAGCCCACAAAACCGAAACATGAGGTAAAAAGATACAAAGTTCAGTCCTTGACCGCGAACGCTTCTCCTTCAATGAGAAACGACGTCCCTCATGCTGATTTCGTCTTAAAGTGTACTTTCTTACCGTCCTTAAGTTTCAGCGACAATGAATGTGGACCATCGAAGATTTTTTCTTCGTCGACGTCTCACGATCGCCATCACGCGTTGATTTCCGGCGGTGGGGTTTCCAGATCGGATCCTTTGATCGACTTTTCGGAACCGCTGCTTCGCAAAAACGTCCAGCCCTGGTCACTCCGCACACGCTTCATGAGCCCCCGGCAGGCCTCCGTAGCACCTGTTTCGAATAGGGGACGAGGGTCGTACGTGGTGCGGTACAAAATCATGTTGATGCTGATCTTCGATGATAATCAGCTACCGGTGAACCTAAAGAACGACGACCTCGGGTGGGTGTACGTAGTAAAACACAAGCGCCGAAGCAGAGCCCAAAAAATCTGAGAGGATCGATACCGTCCTTCAGGTCTTTGACGCTTGATTTGTTCCACATCTCCCGTACTGGCGCCAGCACGTTTTTCTGCATCATTGCCTGCTGTTCCGCCGCCGCGCTTTTTGCTTCCTCCCACGTCGGCGTGCGGATGTGGACGAACGAACTTTCCACAATGTCGTTCAGCTGGGGCGGCAGCACATCGTACTTCTGCGCGACGAGAATGGTCGCGATTGCCGACGCCGCGGTGACCGCTAGGACCGCCGCGATCGCGGTCGCGTGAGAGCACCCCCCGGCGGAAGAGGAAGAGGAACCGCACTGGTCGCTCGCCGCCAGCGCCGAGCAGGCACCGTCAGATCCGGAGCTGCAGGACAACGTGCAGATACTGCTCGGTCCTCCGAAGAGGAGCGCGGTGAGCTTCTGCCCGAACAGCCAGGACTGACCGGTCGCAGCGCTCGTCCACGTTGCGTCCGCCATCGGCGGGAGCTGTGCGCGCGCGATTCTGGTTTGCAGCGTGGGAGACAGCCCGCGCGCGAGGTCCTGCGGAAGCTCGGTGCAGTCGGCGTAGGCGTAGAGAGCCCAGGCCGCGGCGAGGTGCGGCTCGACCGTGGCAGGATCGACTATGTGAATCTTGGGTGGCGCGGCGACGACCTCCATCTGCGCAGCGCGGCCGACGCCGTCGGAGCAGGACACTTTCGAAGCCCGCGCATGCTCGTAGGCGGAAACCGACCTCGCGGCACGGCGCTGAGGTAATCGACGAAGAAAGCCAAAGCTTGTTTAAAATATAGTGCTCAGTAGGTGATGGGCGGATGACTTGTTGTTGACAGCGTCACATTCATTGATTCTGTATTGAAACAAATTAATACGTCTTAAATGTTCAATACCGCTTGCAGTCCTTCCTTGTACTTTTCGGTGGCGTCTACGAGCATGCGCAGGTGGTCCGGATGACGCTCCTGGGCTTTTCCGAGTAATTCGGCGTACCCCTGCACGTGCTCGTGGTCACTTAATTGATTTGCAAGGACCACCAGCCGCTGCAGCTGCTTTCCGTCGACCGTGTCATCCTCGGTGCGGATTTTACGCAACTCTTGCTCGAGCTGTAACCTTGCCAACTTGCCGGAGTGGGTCTGGAGATTGATGTGCATGTGGGTTCGTTTGCTATGTCACAGCAGTGAGTTCTGACCTCATCATGTATCGATGTCGCAAGAAGTTGCCTATGCTTTGCAAGAATGACTGTGCCTGCAACTGCATGTGAACCGTCCATCAAAATGAAACCTACATACAGAGACACACTGAAGTATAAAATCGACCACGAGAATGGAGGAAAAAGATGAATGAACAACTGTACCCCCCAGAAGTCTGCGACTTTCGCGACGAATCCGACGGTTTGCGTGGTGGTGGCGGGCGAGGCTCCCAGCACGTTGCTGGAGAGAGCAGCGAGCGCCTCCGCGACCAACAGGGGCCCTAGCTGGCCGGCGGTTTCCTCCTGCTGCAGAGCGTGGTAGCCCACCGCACCCGCGACCACTGATCCCGCATAAGGCGCACCGCGCCGAAGAACCAGACGTGGCGCAGATGCAGAAAACATAATGAGTAGTTTAGTAGTCCTCAAAGCCAACGAAGTAGGGTTGTAGTTGATGTTCCGGTGTGTATTCGGAGAGACTCAAGTAACGCGACCGGGACCGGGAGTTTAGTTGTAATTTCAGATGTAGTATCAATCAAGTATAGTATAGTGCTACAACAATAGATGGAGTACGTTTGAGGAAACAGGTGATACAACTAGCTCGAGTTCTTCAACATACAAACGCAGCGAATTCTTCAAAAGTTTATATTTCATACACGTTGAATTCAAAAAAACTAGCTCGTGGTGACAGAGTGACAACCACCGATAAAGTAAACCCAGCGATTGGTCTTTCGCGTAGGATCAACACGGGGTTGGTCGACTTTTTATTTTTTACAGCAATGCATAGGGAAGGAGGATCGGTTCCAAAATTTGCCCTGCAAATTTCATACAATCCATCAAAAAGCAGTGAGTATCCCTGTTGGCAGCCCTTGCCGCTTTGCGTTTTTTTCTCAGGCTCCCACCGAAGTGTCTTCTTCTTTTCCATCTCTCTTCGCTCCTCAAAAGGATCGCGTTTATCTGGCTACATCACGAGGAAGATCATCACATCTCGTTTTGATACGCTCGATGAGCGGAAATCAAAATTGCCGTGGCACAAGAACTCATTCATTGCGGACCGCAAGATCCCGTCAAGGAAGCACAGAACTCTTTGAAATCATGGAAAAGAACAGAAACAAAGGTCTTTCGAGTCCTCTAGCAAGTAACCGCAACGGCAGGAGAAGATCGCGTTCGTATTCATTGGGACAACTCAGTACAAGTACGTCCAAGCAGCTTCTTGCACCGCGAAAGGGTCAGAGAATGGAGTCGCGTCGTGTCACGTCGGGAAAGCAGAATCAATGTTGAATGAGAAGGCCCTCAACGCTGGTAGAACATTGCCATCCACCTCATCTGCGTCGCTTCAATAGTGGCGGATTTCCGCTTCGGGGGATGTCGTCTTCATCTGGGCTGTTTCGTCGCCGCAGAACGACTCCAGGCTTCTGTTGTATTTGTATTTTTTTATAGTGTTCTTGTTTTTTCATTTTTTTATCTGTGACAAGTGTCCACCACCGAGCACGATTGCATTACGTGCGGGAGACAACGCATGGGCGAGCACATCAATGTCGTTGTAGTTGTAGTTCAAAGTCAAAACTAAAACATAAACCGTAAGCAACAGAAATAGCATCTCTATTAAGGAAAGGTCATCTCTACTCAGCAATACCTCGCTCGCCAACCTCGATTCCGCCTGTTGCCTCGAGCGGAGCTGCAGTCTCCCTCCGCCCCCTCCATTTGCGACGTGGCTCCCGCCCAGATGACCTCCAGGGGCGTCGCCAACCCCATTCGCCCTCCCGCCACCGCCTTTGCCTTCGGTATCCATGAAGAGTTCCTCGTCTTCCAGCCCACTGATTTCGCCCCCCTCTGACCTCGACCCCACACTCTCGTCAAGGTGCTCCAGCGACAAAGTGTCTGCCAGACTCGCGATTTTCTTGTCTATTTGCACGCGCGACTCCTGCAGGAGCTTTTCGGTTTTGTGCGAGTGCTTCTTCGGCAGGTAGAAGATCGTCGGCCCACCCGAGGTGGTGCGCAAAAAGTTTCGCATGTGGGCATAGTGCTTCTCCAAACGCGCACGAAGATCCAGAATGTCTTGCCGCTCGCGTTGCTTCTCCTTCAGCCGGTGCTCCCTCTCCTTTCGCTTGCGAAGGAGCTCCTCCTCCCGTCGCTGCTTCTTCTCGCGCTCGATATTCTCCTCGCGCTTCATCCGGGCGAGGCTGGGAAAGCAAGACAAGTTCAAGGTGCAGTTGTACACGACGAAGTACAGCCAGGCATTGCCATCATGATCATGATATTGAGGCAAGCTGTAGCTGGTTCTGCTCTACTTATGCAAGCAATCTATTTCTTTCTGCAGCTGGACCACAACGATACTAAAACCAACCACGCACCAAAGAAGCCTGAAGACAATGATAGTTGTTGTACGTGTAACCTACTACACCTCCTAGTACTACTGAAAAAAATAAAACAACTAGATTGATAGTACTTCGCTTTGACTCTTTCACTATTTTCCTTCGATTTATCCTGACCCCTGGTGTCTTCTTCCCCCTCCTTCTTCGCTTTGTTCAGGTGGCCCTTTAGCATCTTGAAAATATTGAGGTCCCGCTTCTGCACTTCCTGTCTCGGTCGCGCGAAGCTCTGCAGCAAGTTATTTCCCTGACCTCCACCTCGCCCGCTGCCGTTCATCGGCGCTGCCGGCGTCAGTACCACTTTCCCCTTGTTGTTCGCAGCTGCCACGTCGCTTGCGGAGGAGAGCTGCAGCCCACCTCCTCCGTTCGAAATTGCCACTCCTGTCGTGCCCTCCTTGTTTCCGTCATTGTCCTTGTTCGTCCCAGTCCCTGGATGGTCCTCCTCCGCAAAATCTAGGTCGGCGTGCTCCTCTGAATTTGACGAGCTGTTCAAGAGCTGCCCAGCGTCGTCGCCGTTCCCGTCAGACCCACCTGGGGGAACCTGAAGTATGGGTCATACATTCGATTCACTGCACAAAAATTTCTATCGATTAACTTTGTCGTGACGGGCTCCCAGAGAAACAAATTGGAAGTACCGCCTCTAGTCCTAGTGGAAATGGAAAACGAAAAGTGACGGCCTTAGTCACCCTCACCCACTGACCAGGGAGTACTACTAGAATTTTAGATTGAAAGCTGAAGAACCAAAGTTGGTAAGCGCGATACATATAATTGTAGTTGTACGTCAACGTCTAGTCCACTGTCCGGCTGAGCGCTTTCCTCTTTCGCCATACTGATGCTACGCCTCTAGTGGTCCTACGTACGGTACCTACTAGCACACTGACTTAGAAAAAGGCAAAGGCTTGTTTTTGTTACAATTTCGTCAGCGAACGTGTGCAACGAGTACGTAAGGCGCTGCCTTTACTTTCTTAGTACAACTCATCGACGTACATGTAGTGCTCGCAGTACTAGTAGATCTACAAAATAAATGAGTGGTGTCTGTCTTCCTCCGACGCTGCCTGTGCCTTCGTATTTGCGTTTGCCGACAACTAAAGGATTGGAAAAGGCTGACTTTACACGTTTCAAGTACTGTGATCCTTCACCTTCTTTTATCAATCTCCACGAAGCGCAGATGAAAAGGAGACACCGGAACCGAACGTCACCTTGTTCTCGTTTTAGTTTTGGATTTAGAATTGCAACTTTTTTTTTATTTAGAGGACTAGCAATAGCATGAGAGGTATGCTAATAGCGGATCCAACCCATCGGCATCGCAACATCAAGATCGCGATCAAGATGGACGAGGAAGTAAGTTGAACATCGATCAAAATGATGGAGGATCGCGAGGATGGCAACAAGCCAGGACGAACACTCTGCTGGAACACGATGATGTCCGCGCGTTTGATGCGTACCGTTGCTGAATTCGAATTTGCAAATTTGCAGTCGATCCATGCACTGCTCGCGCGAAGATCCATTCTTTTGCTTTTTCTGTGCGGCGGCCATCCATTAGTTTATTAAGTTTAAGAACCTCTCAATACCAACCAACCAAAGTCAGCTCCTTATCCTCTCCGCGCGTGTTTCCAGCGTTCATTTTCGTATAAAAATCTCACAGATCTAGTTCTGCTTCTGCGTTCAAGTTCATAAAATTAGACTAAGCACCTGCTGCACTTGTGCTTATCGTAATGTACAGCGCATTTTTCAGTCGCGTTACATAAATATTCCTCTGTGAAGCTAGTGGATTTGTATGTAAAACTTGCCGAAGCAAAAGCAAGAAACAAAGTACCGCAGTGGCAACCCCTTCGCCTGCGGCTCACTCAAGTTCAAAAGTCACCTTGATCGTGGTAGGTTATATTTATATCGTTTTGTTTTATAAAAAAACAGCACACTCCGGAGGTGAGAGAGAAAGTACTACAGCTCTTACGGCCACGGCCCTCATTCGGGCTCCACAAGCGACGGTAGCGACGTCCAGCTCGGCTGTTCGACGCCCACGGACGCCAGCAGCGCGCGCCCCCTCTGTATTTCAACCGAGTCTTCCTCCGCCTTGTGCACTCCCTCGTCGAAATTTTCCATTCCCGCCCCGCCGCCGCCCTGTCCATCGCCTACATGCATCCCTCCCAAGCTGATGAATGACTTCGACTCAATGTGGTCAATGGACTTGGTTATGCTTGTTCCCCCAGCACCCCCAGCGATCATGCTGGCGCTCATGGCGGAGCGCGCGAGCTTGCTCGTCTCCAGTACCACATCCACAGGTCCTGCGCGGTGGTCTTCGTCGCCCCCTCGAGTTATCATGCTCAACATATGGTCATCGGCAGAGTACCCCAGAACTTTTTCCGTTGCGGCTTGCATTTCGCCCCGCGCGGCCTCGGAGAGCGACGCCCAAGTTTGCAGTTGGTTCTGCAGCTCCGACCGCTGCAAGTTTGTTGTTCCCTCTGTACCAATGGCACCGACGGCATTCGCCATCACCACGTCGTCCTCCGGAGAAGTGGCAGAAGTGATGGCGTTTCCGTGAACAGCACCTGCTCCCCCCCTTCTCTGTGGATTGAACTGAGGCTGACTAACCGCGTACCCTTGTTCGGACGGAGCTGCGAGGATGGCACTTACGCTCGTGTTTATGTTGGGCGTCTTCTCTGCGAATCTCCCCGTAAGATTCCTCCCAGCCACTGCTATCGGGTTCATCAGGTTCAATGCGGCGAGGTGCGCGGTCGCCGACGTGATTTGCGAGTGCGAGTGGGAAGAAAACGCGGGCTGGTTCGCGGTGGTCCTCGTGGCAGCTCCTACAACTTCTCCTGATGCCGGCAGGATGGCTCCAACCCCGGCGCTTCCGCAGCCAAAGTGCAGCTGCGGCGAGCCGGACGGCAGCGTCGAGACGGACATACTGGGGACCGCTCCACCGCCCCCCGCGGCCGCGCCCGGACCTCTCATCAGAACCGACTTCGTGTTCACACGGACCGAGGCGTCCTGCACCAGCTCCAGGCGCTGGCGCTCGATCATCTGCTGCAGCGCCTTCAGCCGGCCGACCTCGCTGTCGCGCAGCGCTCGGTCCTGCACGATCTTCGAGTGGGTTTGCTTCGCCTCCTCGCGCATCTCGCACCCCTCCAGGTACATCTGCTCGACCTGCTTCCGCCGGGACTCGACCTCAAGTAGTTTTCACGTATCATCGCAAACCCTCACCCTCACTCGCAGCAACGAGAACCGACCACACTTGAAAAACTGAACTGCCGTCGCGGGAGACCGAGGAATATGAACGTCATTCGTCATCTTCATTTATAGAACGAATTATGAAAAGCAGTGCACCTTTTCCGCCAGGTCCTTCACTCTCGCGACCTCTTCGTCGAATTTGGCCTTTTCCCCCGCGAACGACTTTCGGTCCCCGTCCAATCTTTCCTCGTTCAGCAAGAAATCGCGGCGTTTCTCCTCGAACCTCTCCATCTCCAGCAGCAGGTTTTTGCGCTCACCCGCAATGAGCACCTCGGACTCCTTGATCCTCCGCTCGCAGTTCGAGCGCGCACTTTCGATGGAGGTTTCCAGCGCCTTCAGCCGCTCCTCCTTCTTCTCGAGGTTCACCCTATCGTTCTTCACCGCCTCGGTTTCGTCCGCCCGGCGGCGCTCGAACACGCGCTTTTCCTCCTCCAGCTTCTGCCGCTCATCGCGGTGCGACTCGTGGACCTTGGCCTTCTCCTCGCGGAGGGACCGCTGCAGCTCGAGCAGGCGCGCGTGCTCGCGTTCCAGCCTGCGAAGATGGGGATTTCCATTTATTCGTGTTCCGTTCCTATTCATGAAGATGAGAACAAGATAGAGCATTGCTCTTGCTCAATCTACTTCTACTATTTTTGTAGATTTCTCCTTCATCTGACATCTGCTGAGGTAGATCTGGGAACTCCCAGGAGAAATATGAGCGACGAGGGCGTCACCACCTTCAGTCTGCAGCTGCTGCTGCTGCCACACAAAGAACCACTAGCTACCTTTCGTTCGCGACCACCTCTCTCTCGCTTCTTTCCTTCACCTGTTCCTTCAGTTCCGCTTCCATGCGGTTGATCAAGTCCGTCATTTTTCTTCTCTGCGTCTCCACTTCTTTCGACGAGCCCTCCAGCTGTTTTTCCTTTGCGAAAATCTGCTTCTCACGCGCGTCTAACGCGTCTTCGCGGATCTTGTCTTCGACAGAGCGGCCGGACTCAAGCTTCTTCTGGAGCAAGTCGAGCTGGAAAGCCGAGTCGTGCACCTTCTCCATCAAAGAATTCAGCTGCATGCCGGAACCAGCCGAGCGCCGCACAGAATCCAACTCCTTGTCGGTCGATTCCCGAATCACTGCAACTTGCCTGTTGATTCGTAGAAAGATAGGATACGGCAGTGGATCGATGGCTATGAGGCCGCTCGGGAAATTTTTTTCTATTTCCAATCAAAAGATGACGTCGAAGGAGAAAGTATAGGGAAGTCAGTAGCCGAAGAGATTCGTACGGCGTATTCCAGTTGTACCTCTGATGCCTCTTTTCGTTTTCCCCAACTTCGTCCACGAATTGCTTTCTCACCCTCTCCAATTCTTCTCTGCTTTTCCGCATTTCGTTCCGCCGTACCTGCTCTTTTTCCAAATCGATCGACTCCGTCAAATGCCGCTTTGATTCGCTCAAGTGCCGCAGTTCCTCCATGTGCGTTCCTCGCAAACGTTCCATTTCCCCCTCCAATCTTTTCCGCTCTAGTTCCCACCGCTCCCTTTCGGATTCGAAGTCTAGTTTTTCCTTCTCCATTTTCTGCTTGCACTTCGCCTCCGCCTCTTCTTTTTCGTTCTCCGCCCGTTTCGCCTTGATCTCGTACTCAGCAGTTTTCGCGGACTTTTCGGCCAGCTCCAGCTTCAAATTCTTGATCTGTTCGGTCAGCCCGTCGAGCTGCTGCGCGTGCGCCTCGGACTGCCGGAGAAGCTCGGAAGAGGACGTTGCCGCCCCCGGAGTTAGTGCTCCCGGTGTGCCGGCTGCGGACGTCTGCGCCAGCGCTGGGTTCTGAATCAAAATCCCGCCCGCAGTTTTACCCGCTCCGACGATCCCCGTCGATGAACTGCTGCCCCCAACTCCTGCGCCGAGCCCGCCGATTTGCTCCGCTGACTGTCGTCTGCTCGGCCGCACGCTTGTGGCCGTGCTTCCTGGCATCGCGGCCCCGTTGAGGTTCGTTGTGGACACTAATGAACCGCTGTTCGTGTTGCCACCGAATGAACTCCCCAAAATCGTGCCCGCGCCTTCTCCCCTGGTCCTGCGCGGAGCAGGTGGCTTTTTCAAGAATTCGTCGCCCGCTGCGAAGATGTCGACCTCTTTGCTCGAGCCTTGCAAGTTGTCCCTGGCTTTCTGCAGCGGACTCTCGCCGCGGGCCGACTGCGGCTCTGCGAAACCGTTCGCGCCCGGTTCGGGAAGGGAACCGCGGCGGCCGTTCGTCGCTGCTCCGGTGGAGGAATCCGCACCAGCTCCCGCCGTGGTCGCACCCAACAATCCCTGATTTGCCATGCGACTCTTCGGTGATAGTGCCATGTCGTCCTGCGTCACTCGCACTCCCTTTTTGCTTCCTCGAGACGCGCCGAAAATCGGTAGGTCATCGTCGTCGTCCTCAGGAAAGAGCGTGGTTTCGAGGTTCGACTTACTTGATGCGACCGCTTTACCGAGCGTTCCCAGATTTGACGAAGAAGCAGACCCAGGCGGATAATCATCAGCAACATCAGTCCCCTGCTCGCCGCCACGACCGGTTGAAACGGCTTCGTCCGTGGATGTCACGCCTGCAGCCCCTCCGCCGGCATCTTCCTTCGAAGAGCTGGCTCCCACGGCTGGGGCTGTGTCCAAGTTCAGCCGCAAACCTAAGTTTCTTCGTGTCCTCGGTCCGCTACTCCCGGTCGCACCTCCGACTGCAGTCATACCAACCCCGGGAATTGACGTTTCGTCCTTCTTGCCTCCGTGATCCGAATCTTCGCTGAATCCGAGCTCTACGGCAGTGGGCGCCTTGTTGTCCCCCTTCTTGCCGCCTCCTTCGTCTTTTCCCATGGGCAAAAACAGGTCGTCGTCGCTGTCCTCCGACTGCTGCGTAGCCGCTCGTTGGGTAAATCCCCGTCTCTTCGCGGCCGCAGGAATCGGCGGAGGCGTTGCCTCTTTTTGCTGCAGCGTCGTGGACGATGAGGACCCACCGCGCCCATCGGACAGATCGGTAGACTGCGCCTGAGCGGTGTTTCTGTTTTTGAATTCTCTTTCGTGAACTAGAAAGACTTGCTGCGAAAAACCCAAGCCAAAACTAAGTTAAGTAGCCATATCAGCCCACAAAACTACCTTCAGCGAGAACCCAGTCCCTGGTGCAGCCTTTGCGGTAAAATGTAGTCCGCCTGCCGCCGATATCGCTGCTCCCGACCCCAGCTTCGCCGGTGTCGACGCCATTTTTTCCCGCAAGACGCCCGGACTTTTATCCCTCCCCGCAGCTGCGCCGCTCCCCCCAGCCGCTACTGTTTGCGACCGCTTCAAATTGTTCGACGATCCTTGTCCCCCCGGCTGCTCCAGGATGTCGTCGAGCAGATCGTCGATATCCTCGTCCGGGGACATGGGACCTTGCGTGACATCTCCAAAAATCGTGCTGTTGTTGATTCCCGGTGTCCCGTTAGCATTTCCCCCTGCAGCTCCACCACCACCCCCACCGCGGTTTGTGATATTGCTCGTGTTCATTCCGAGAAAAGTGGACTGCTCGGTGAGTACGGTTTTTTGCTCCTCCTCCTTCCGCGAGAGTTCGAGTTTGAGGGTTTCATTTGCACGCGCCAGCTCGTCCTCCAGCTGCAGTTCTTCCGCGGTTGGCGGCCGCTCCCCAAAAGGCAGAAACGAGTCGAGGGCGTCGAGAGCATCGGCTGTTGAGTATGAAGGAAAAAGAATCGGATACAGATTGATGCGAGAGGGCAACGGCAAAGGAAGCACACGCAATTGTGAATCTATCAATCTATCGTTGACGAAGAAAGCGGAACAAAATCATCGCAGCACCAGAATTGATTACCGCCGCCGAATCCCCCGTCCTTTTTTTTTGCCTTTGGTTTATTTGGGGCGGGTTCGTCTGTGTCGAAGATCGAAGGATCCAGATCGAAGCCGGACATGCGTCGAGATCCGGCTGCCGCACCCGCGCCGCCCCCTAGCGTTGGGAGGTCTTTCAGGCTCGACATTCTGGGTACTTGTAGAAAGAAAATAAAGTGCACTGACTTTTACTTTAGGCCGCCAGCTATAAAACGAAACAAAATGAAATTCAAAAAGTAAAAACTCGGTCCAGCGCTAGTAGAAGTTCGAGTCCCAAAATTTCATGTGGTGCTGGTGGTGAACGAAACAAAATTGATTAATATTTGACAACGCGAATACCGCGATAGATGTTGTGGTTGACGAGGAGACCATCACTACAACGAACTGCAGCTGGTACCGCTTTTTGTTTTTGTTTACGCGTGCGAATTTGTCCTCGATTCTCTCCGTCTCCATTGCCGCTTTTTGTTTACTCTCATTCTCTTGGATGAGATTTATTGGTCTTCCTTATGCGACCGACACGAACAACTGCGTCGGAGAACTGCGTCTGCAATTCCGAAAAAAATAAAAAAAACAGGACAACAATACAACGCAAAAACAAGTCGCCGATGTTGGTGTCGCCTGCCAAATAAAACGAGATCTGGTCGTGTCGATTAGATTACCCTCGGAGGCGGAAGCTCAACTGCACGGATACAACTTTAATCGGTCCGCGTCTTGCTCGTACTGTCGGCATGGTGAAACACCAACGCAACACCACGACCTTGACGAATGAATCAATCATCGTTAGATAAGTTGTTTCGTCCCTCGTTGTCCCTTCAAACCATTCCGCATGTTCGAACCGGTCAGAGTCCCTCGAGCTCGTCTTTGGCCGTCTGGTACAACATGTTCCCATCACTGTCCGAAAAAGTCATCGGTTCTTCGATTCTCAGTTCTTCCACCTCGTGTGCTGTGGACGCGCCCCTCTCGGGACGATGTCCCATCTCGGGCACCCCATCTTTCGCAAGGTCTTTCTCCCCTGCGGCTGCCGCGCGTGCCATCAGTATTTTCTCTCCGCGAATCGCATAGCGAATTCGATCGGCCTCTTTCATCACATTCAGCAAGCCGTCCACAACCGCCTTGTCCTTCCCGCCTCCGTCTTGCAGCATGTCCTGGACGTCGATGCCCCGCAGAACGTGTGCCGCATCTTTCAGTTTCAGGATGTGAAACGCGTTCATGTTTGCGTGCCCTGCTGTATCGAGTGACGGAGATGAAACCGATACAGAAAACTCGTGCTCTGGCGGCCGTGCAGTTGTATCTTCACGTGTCGCACCCTTGTCTGGACTCGGGGACAGTGCGAGGGTGTCATCAAGGTCATTGTTCATGGCGGGTTCCGTTGGAGCTAGCTTGTTGTGTTTTGAAGTAGGAAGACTCCTTGCCAAAGCCGGAGGTTGTTGTGATGTACCCCCCATACCATCATTTGTTGACGTAGATGGCAGTCCGGAAACACCCGACATCACAGAAGAACTCGATTCCGCTCCGACTGAGGGCGAGTTATCCTCGCCGGGACTCGCGCCCGCACCTGCAACGGGTGCAGGTGCCGCAGGTTCAGAGTTGTGCAGGATCGCTGTGCCCCGTTTCTGTCCCGAGGAGGGCTGCGGCTTCGTCAGAAACGGGTTCGCCCTCAGTTTCGGGCTGCGCGACAGCAGTGTGTGACTGTTCGACGCCGCAACGGTTGGCGTGGATTTGTTCGACGCTGAGCCTCCTCCGGAACCGCCCGTGGTGGATGCGAAAGTTGTCGCGCCTGCACCCCCCTGGCGATCGCTGCCGATGGATTCTCTGGTCTGGTCGGACATGGAGCTACGTCGAGTGCTCCCTCCCCTAGCCCTAGCGCGCGCATTCGCACTGCTCGAGAGATGACCCGTTGCTGCAGCTCCACTTCTAGCTCCCACGGGAACTCCTGTGCCTCCCGTCGACGACACCATCGGACTTGTCCGCGAGACCTCGTTCGCTGTCATCTCAGACTTCGAACCCATTGCCCTCGGCCTCGGCTCACTGTCGAAAACACGCTCCTCCTCACCTGTCCCAAGTATCGGCGTTTCCACCCCTGAACACGAAAGAGACTGCTCCGAGGCGGCCCCGCCGTTTTCATCGAAGTCGAGGATCTTCACCGGCTGAGACTGAAACGACTCCTCGCAGCACGTCGGCGTAAGCGTTGGCGTGGCAGTACCAGTCGCTGCGGCAACGGCCCCAGCATTTACCCTGTGGTCGTTGTTCATCTTTGGCTTTAATACTCGCAGCTCCTCCCGGGTCGCGGACTCCTTGCTGGTGACAGCGGAGCTCGTCTTGGACGAGGGAGCGCTTGTGGACGACGAAGACATGGCGGCGACAGAAGAAACCACCAATGGCTTCTGCTGGTGCATGTGGCTGCCTCCAGCCGATGTGTACAAATTTCGCTTCGTTCTCGTTGCGCTAGCCGTCGGGCTTGTACCCTGCGACCCAGTCCCGCGTGTTGACGATTTAGTGTTTGCGCTGGCGGCGCTCGAGCCCGACTTACTGATCAAGGAGGCCCCAGCAGCGCTACTCTTCGATGGGGGCCGGAAGACACTGCCACTCGCAGCCATTGGTGCGCAAGACGCGCCACCTCCAACAAGATCGACTACGCTTCTCGGGGTGCTCTTCTGATTGTTCCCGACCCTCGTCGTCGAAGAGCTTTGCAATAACGGCTGCTCAAACAAGGTCTGCGGCGCGCAATGCGCCCCGGCGTTCGCCGGTGGTCCGTGGTGAGACGGACTCGCCCTGCTCGTTGTGTCCAGCACCGCACATGTCGAACTACTCCCAGTCAGCGTCAGTGGATTCGCAAGATCCTCGCTTCCCAAAACCGGTTTGCCGACAAGCGTTTGCCGTCCCCAATTCCTGCCGAGCGACTTGCGGCCGCTCTTCGAACGCCGCTCCGAGCCTTGTACCTTCGCCCACTTCGGCAACAAGCCGGACTCAAAAGCAATCGGCGAACAGGCAGAATAACTGCTGAATGCGGTCTGCTGGGTGAGGGTGAGTTGGTGTTTGGGGTCTTCTGACGTCGGTGTGGGAACGAGCGAGCGATGACAGTTGCTGTCGGCGAGGAGCGTCGGGGTGGCGAGCTCGTGCTCGTCGTGGAAATTGTGCTCGTGATCTTGAAAGGGAAGTGAAGCGCTTACACTGTCGCTCGCGCGATCGCGAATAAGCGCCTGGGACGCATGGTGCGCCTGCGCTGACGAATCGGAGCAGATCACATTCCCAAAGAAGACCTCCAGCACTGCGCCACTGGTCAGCTGCAACAGAGCGCTTCTGTCTTCGGTCAAACAGAGTCCTCTCAGGCTACTGGACGAAACGACACCCGCAACGGAAAGGCGGTGGGCCAGCCGTACCAGTTTTTCTGCGACCGAAACCCGAAAGACGAGCAAAACCGTCTCCTCTGCATTCGCGGTGACATACAGCTCTCCCTCCGCACAGCTGCTGCCGCCGAAGACCTTCGACGTAAACTTCTGCCCGCCAACCTGCTTTCGGTCGAAGTTCGCGTGGCAGACCGCCGCTCCAGACGTACCATCGTAAACGCAGACTCTTCTTTCCGCGTGCACGATTGCGGCGTTGGTATCGGCCGACATGGCAAGCCCAGCCCAACGGGTGCCTTTCGGGGCGATCTCGCGTTTCTTCACCTCCCACGACTGATTGCCGATCGACAGGCCCGCTCCTGCTCG
Organism: Amoebophrya sp. AT5.2; assembly: GCA_005223375.1. Classification (NCBI taxonomy): domain Eukaryota; class Dinophyceae; order Syndiniales; family Amoebophryaceae; genus Amoebophrya; species Amoebophrya sp. AT5.2. Next base: position 19,419 of record RXOD01004555.1, read on the forward strand.
ACTGCCGCTCAAATTGTGGTCCGGAATGGTTCCGGAGGATGTGCGCGAGCGCAAACTTCTGTTCTCCGCAAGGGACTTGTTGTAGCACACTTGCAGCAGGTGTCGGTCCCCGCACACCCAGAACGACTCTGCCCCCGCCAGCACGAACCCCGTCAGCAGGTCGTCGTCGATGCCGAACTGGCCGAGCTTATCGGCACCGTAGCAGTACGGACGCCGCTCGTCCGCGAGGATCTTCCACAGGTGAACGCTGTTTGTGTCCGCGCTTCTTCCACCTGATCCCACGCCAGACGAAGTGCACCCGAGGAGCGTCGCCTCCCCGAAGGTACGCACGTGGAGGATGGGCGGGGCCGTCTGGTGCCCCCTGCAGTTCGCTTTTAAAGTTGAGCTTGACGGGGTCGCGGAAGATGTTGTTTTTACGCCGCTTCTCGGCGGCGGTGCGAACGCACTTGCCTTATTTTTCGGACAAACTAATTTTTCACCAGCGGGAAGAATCACCCGCGCAGACGAAGAGGAAAGCATGCCTCCGCTGCCAGGTACAACTGGCACACTTAGCGGTTGTCCACGGAGTGCGCAGCCGTCATCAAGGGCGAAGAGCGCTATGCTCCCTGACGCCTCCACTACGGCCGCCACGTTGGCTTCCTCGTCGATCGCAAACGCGATGAAACTCGTCGCCGGTCGCGCTCCCGTCGTGGGCGTGGAGATTTCGGCACTAAGTTTCCGCTTGCTGCCAGCACTGGCGGAGGAAGACGAAGAAGCCGCCGCTACTGTTGGCAAACCGTACAGATTCCGGCGCGACGAAAACGAGGCCGGCGAGGGCTCTTCGGCTGGCACCGCTGCACCCGAGGACGCCCCCGCAAACAGCGGCATGTCCACCATGTGCATTCCATGCGCATACCCCGCAACGACGGCTGACATCCCGATCGGCTCGGGTTGTGGCAGCAGCAGCGGTGTCACCGCGCCCAGTTGCTTGTTGGTTGTGGTACTGTCCACTGCGGCAGAGGTCGAGCCACCTCCACCAGGTCCGAGTGCCAGTATGCAAGCCCCGCTCGGGGAGCTCGCCGTGGAGGACGGCGTCACGGGCGGGAGCGGTGGCGTGCCTTTCC
>RXOD01004556.1:0-20520 GCA_005223375.1 Amoebophrya sp. AT5.2
GCCAGGCACTGGCAGCATTGCCGGGCGTTCACCGGGGGGGCGGTTTTCGGCGCCTCTCGCTGCGAGTACGTCAGCGTCATCACGTGGATTCCACGGTTCGTTAGTAGAGCGAACGACCGCGTCGGCGCGAAGATTCCGGGGTCGCCTTCTCTTTCCAGCGTGCTTGAGGAGGCTGATGAGGAGGAGGATGCCGGGGGCGCTTCCTCTGTTAAAAAGAGACTGTACTCCCCCTCGACGTTAACCTTCTGGTTCCCCACAAGCTCCTGCTCGCGGTGGCCGGAAATATTCTCCGGAGAGGAAGGACTGGCGTCGACGCGAACGGCGAACTGTGCAGTGGGTGGTTCTTGTGGAGAGGATAACTTCAAACGTCGTTTTTGCCATCAGCAAACTTCCTAATATGCTGGAAAAAAAAGAGTACGCAGACTTCCCCGTCGTTATTGGCGATGGCCCAGACGCCGTTGCGGTAGACCGTTGGCATGGTGTTTTGGCTCACGCCTTGCCGCTGCCCCGTGAACTGGCTCATGCCGCTGGCGAAACCTTAATTCAGTCCGTGCATTTCTTGTTCATCGATTTGGCGAAAAAGAGTCCCGAAACGGCAGCAATCCTTCCGTCGGCTCCGACTATTAAGCATCGATAACTAGCATAGTATGATTATGATAGTACTTCTGATAGTACAACTTCAAAAAAAATATAAAATCACAGTTCTATACCTGGCGGCCCGTCGTATCCTTTGAGCATTCCGCCCTGCGGGTTCAGGGTGCTGTAGTGAACCAGCTCCAGCGTGCCTCTACCCGAAGCCACGCCGCTCCCCACACCCCCCCCTGATGTGGAGTACCGCAGGTGGAGGCGCTCGCACGCGGCCGTCATCAGAAAGAGGTTCAAAATAGCCCCCGAAGAACTACTTCCACCCATCCCCGCGGTTACTGCGCAGTACAGGTGCACGAACTCCCGGCTCTGGAAGCAGCGAAACTGCATCTGCCGGAACAGCATCTCTTCCAGCTCGAAGATGGTCGTCTGCTGCCGCAGCGTGAATCGCGGCGGGTCCGACTCCGAGGTGTCGATGTAGGCCACTTGCTGGCCTACACCGGCAGAAGCAGTAGAAGCAGTAGTAGAGGTCGTGGCGGACGACAGTGTAGTAGAGGCGGCCATCGGCCCCCCCCGCGCCCCGGTGCTCGGTAGGCTCGAGTAGATGCAGAGCTCGAAGTTTTCGTCTACGGTGACGAAAAAGGAGTGCTGCGCCACCTGCACGAGTCGCAAGTACGGGTTCCCGCTGCTCAACCCGAGGAGCGTCCGCGGGTGGATGGCCTGCATCACCCGCGCCGTCGCCGACGAGCTGGTCACCCGGTGGATCCTTATGCCCGAGCCCGAGATGCCCTCGCGCACGCTGTTGATGATCGTCCTTGCCGCGGCGCGCTTCACCCCGACCGATTGAGCGCCAGCAGCACCACCGGGTCCCGGTGATCTAGCGGATATCCCCACACTGGATCCAGTCTGCTGGGAAACCCCGACGACACTCGCGGCGGAGGTAATCGACATCGATACATGCGCGTACTCCAGCTCGTACACGTCCCGGAGGGAAGACAGAAAGATCCGCCCGTCCTGCGTCGAGTGGACGCCGCTGAAGGGCAGCCCCGCGTTGCTGCAGGAGTAGTTTTGCGGCAGATTCACGGTCTGGCGAATGCGAGCGGAGGTGGGGTCGACCAGCACGCCGAGCAGGTGGACGTTCTGCTGCGTCACCACCACGATCACGAAGTCCAGGGCGGACAGTTCGGAGTTTGGATTTCCACTTGAGGTGGAATTTCCCCGGAGCCGCGCCAAGTGAACGGCCAAAATAATCGACTCCGTCGGAATGATCCGCAGGCTGCTGCTGCTCGAACTGCTGCCGCCAATAGTGGTACTACCACCTCCGAAAGTAGCAGAGCCCGAATTTAACGGTCCTCGAGCTCCGTTTCTACTAGCCAGGGGGCTCATCGGCGGCCCGGATGCGCTGCTACCAGAGTGGTAATCCCACAGGTAGAGGATGTGGTCGTGCGTGACCCAGGCGGTTCGGGTCTCCGAGAAAATGCCGTATCGGTGGTTGGCGGCTGTAGCAGACGCGAGCGGTCCCGGGCGCGATGAGCCGGCGCCAGCTGCGTGGTAGGATGAATTTGTTCTTATTTGTTCCACCCCGTTCTTTTTCGACTTCATATTCACTGAGACCAAAAGCAACACGGTCCTACGCGTTCGCATACTGAGGCGATGGCAAAACGAAAACCAATGACTACTAGGAGAAGCATAGAATGGCCACTTATCGTAGCTGATAACGATATGAACAAGTCGTGGGAGGTGATGATCAATATACAATTTCAAATACAAAATACCTCCCACTTGAACGTCTGGCGGGAAGCGGTAAAAGGTGCTTGTGGTGCGGACAAGCCTTGAATCCCACTGCGCTTTGATCGCACCATGGCCATCCGAGCGATTGGCCGTGATCTCGCCCGCCTCCCCCGTCCATGAGTCCAGAAAGTCGAAACCCTCCTCCATTGTTGTTGTTAAGGTCTGCTGGAGGAGATCTTCGGGCTCGTGTCTGCCGCCATCAACGGGTTTTGTACCGAATAAGTATTTGGTGCGCTGTAGTTTTATTTACACGAAGTGCAACGATTGCCGCTGGGCTTCTATCGACTACGATGTATCAAAAGGCGAACCCGATACAACAGCACACGTTCGTGATTGAATCGCGACCGCCTTCTAGCCCAACCTGCCTTTTCTTGCCGACATATCGCAGACGGAGATGATTTGATTTTAGAGCGCACAGTGACATGCTACCAGTAGTGAAGACGCATCGATAGTGAAACGCGAAGGCACGAAGATGACACGGCTGCATGGGGATCTGGTTGCCATGAAGGCGATGGTGTTCTAGCTCGACTGGCCGCGAACGCGATACATTTATTTTCACATTTATGGCCAACAGGGACAGAAGCTGCACCTGGAGAATTTCACGCTTTCACGAGGTTGTACTTGGAACTGCACGCTAAAAAGTAGACCAGGGGCGGTCCTCCACGGACACATGCGTTTCGGAAACATTTTCACGATCGAGATTCTGTCCACGCCGTACTGGTCTTTCCGGTGCCAGGAACGGTCCGCTCCAACCGAACACTTCGCGCCCAACGCTATCCATCCGCTGTGCCGTACAGTCCATCGCACCTCCAATGTGCCCCATAGCCATCGTGGTTTTCTGTCCATCTGGTGCAAAAATCCCGGCTATCACATAGGTTTTTCCCATCGGCCCTGAAAGCTTTCTTTAGATCCTGCCCACGGGCCTTCGCAGAGATGAACAGCCCCAATCAATCTGATGAATCAAAAGCCTCAACTCAATGTGACCACCCCTTTCCTTACGGTTTCCGACAGTTTTATTTTCTCTTCTTTCACACCAGGCTTTCCGACAGCGAGGGGTCTCCTGGCCTGCTCCAGCCGTTCCTGCAATAGATCCAGACCAACCCCCCGGCCGGAATCAAATACAGAAACAGCAATCGCGAGTCCCAGTACCAGAGGTTTCCGTCCGAGATTGGCGATTGGTCGTGGAACGTCTCTCCGTTCTCGTCGACGCCGCCCTGCGCCTGATCCTCGTCGACGCCCTGACCCTGAGACTCCGAGGTTTTCGTGGGGGAGGATTTCACGCCGTACCCCGCCACGTACGGGTTCTGCACGCCCTTCATGTCGAAGCCCGAAAACACCAGCCCGAACAGCCCGAACGTCATCGGCAGCAGGTAAAGCAGGAGCACGGTGCCAAAGATGCACCGCAAAATCGTTTTGCTCTTGCTCAGTGTGCAGGACGCGAAACCGGAGGAGCACGCAGCGATCGCGGCTGCAAATAGGGTTGGGGCGTTACGCGAAGCACCGCCGCCCAGGGGGGAGGAGTAGGACCGAGGCCGCGAGCCGCTGGATTCGAGATTCTCGGGGTGGATTTCCCTGCTGTAGGCCTGGTTCTTCTCCAAGATGGAGTCGCTCAAATCCAGCGTGTAGCTGTGCGATGGGACCACGACGACGCGGGAATTGGCTTGAGGTTGCGGATGTGGATGTGGTTGGGCTTGTGTTGCGAGGCCGGTGTGGGTAGAGGTACTTGACGACGCCGCATGAGGACCACTGCTTCCTGCTCCGTTCGTGACGTCAGGAATCAGGTTGTAAGGCCCCAGACTGTCGAAGCGAACATCGTCGGGCGCGGGGAGCGAATCGCCGGGAGAAAGTGGCGCGGAAAACGCGGACGTCGGGCGACCGCCCGCGCCGCCCCCTTCGATTTGCTGGAGACTCGAAGCAAACATTCTTTCTGCGCCCCCGTCTACTTCCGATGCTGAAATCGATAGTCTGTTGAAGATGCTGCTCCCTACACCCGAACCCGGCGTGGTATCTATTCGTCTAGGAATAGGACTAGGAGAACGAGTACATGGCAAGGGATTAAAAGGAAGATTCTTAGCATTGTATTCCGAAGAACTGACGTGGACCTGTCGTGGCGGGGAGGTTTGTTGTAAGGCGGAGGAACTACGTTCAGATTTCAGGCCCCGTTGGAGGACCCCCAAAAACCGACTCATTTCCCTCCAGCATCGGTGCCACGACCGATTCACGGTGTTGCGACCGCGACGAACTCAATCGTAGCAGAAAAACACGTGTTCCCAACTTCGTGCATGCGACGAAAACTCGCGAACACTCGCCTTTGCGTTTTTGGTCGTGCCAGAGCCAGAGCCAGTTGCTTTCATGCTCGTATTTTCCAAAGCAAAACATCATCATACAAGTAAGTTCTCGCAAATCGATAAGTGCTTTCTTCTCAATTCGCAGCTTTTGCCATATACAAACTGACTTCTCTTCGACGCATGTCTCTTCGCTCTTGAGTTTGCTGAGTTTCTCCTCTACTCTAGGTGTAGGCACTGCAAAATCAATTCAATTGTTTAGTTCGCGATCGCAAAACAAGGTGATACTACTACTACTACTACCTACTTGCTCGTGCAAAATCAAGTCCAAATGGCTAAACCAACGCACACTCCTTCTGTATTTTCCTGAGGAAGCTTTCGCTTCCTTCCCCCTTCCTTCCCCTACCGCGAAATTTTTCCATCCACAAACTGGTCGCACTTCTGTTCCCACATCACTGATCCTGTGACCGTTGGCGCCACCATCTCGGTTGGGTCCCACTTTGATGCCAGCCGCTCCAGTACGAACATCTTGAAAGACACCAAGCGCTCTTCCGCCCTCAGCCCCTCTCTCGAATTCCACACGCGGCACATCCACCGCCCGAACCGCCGCCGCATCCGACTCGCGCTCTCCGACGTCGTCCCGGATTCCCCCGGCTCCTCCCTTCCCAGACCGGCCTTTTCGCGCCGCTTCTTCTCGTCCCACCACTCTTGCCGGGGGCCCTTGTGCAGGTAGAGCCGCCACTGTGCGTCGCTTGCCCGCTCCACGCCGCCCAGAGTGTCCGGCTCCACAAAGTCGATCGCGAACCGCGGTCCTGGACCCGGGGTCGATCGACCCGGGAAGATGAGCTTCATTAGGTCCACCGACGGCAGCCCGACGTTCTCTTCCAGTAACAGCGACACCCAGTCGATGTCTGCGACCGCCGCCCGCCGCCGCGCCCTCGGCCCAGGGCGCGGGTTGCGAGGAGGTACCAGCTCTTGTCCGGGCAACGTAGTTCCTGGGAGGTCTACTTCAGAGCTGCAGCTTTCGTCCGGGGCGGCCAGGTCGGTGATCGCGAGGAGGCACGTGTCGGTGATCGCGTCTTCGGTCACTTTTGTCTCATAAGCCTGATACGCGGGCGTCCAACGGTACTCAGTGTGCCGGTCAATCAAACCCAACGCCACGGATTCCGAGTCCATCGCCATCGGCATGGACTCAGTTTGGTTTTGGTTTTGGTTCCGTTCCCTATCCATTGCTTGCAATTCTTTTCGGTGGTCGTGCATGCGGTCGACGTCGCGCTGCAGTATCGCGGGCGCCACGTACCAGCTGGCGACGACCTTAGGGCGGGGGGCGAAGACGCGAAACGAGTTTCTCTTGTAGAACCGATCGAACACAGCGTCGGCGGCCGCACTGGGAGTCAGATACGGCTCTGCGGCGGTAAAGAACCTCGCGGATGCGGATGGCAAGGGTTGCGACTTATTGCGGTTTTCGTTTATTTTCGGGTTGATCTTGGCATTTGCCTTCTTCCCGCGATTGTCGGTGAAGTTGCGAAACACCGCATGGTAGGAGCAATTCAGCGCGAGGTGCACAAACACGCAGGCGAAAAACACGTCGTAAACCTTGCGCGGAAGCCGGCGCACGAAGGCCAAGCGACGCGGAGTCGAGGCCGGGCGCGTCGTGGGGGCGAACGGTTGGACGAGTGGTCCTGCTGAAGATGATGTTGACAGCACTGCTGATTCAGCTGTCTGTCGCCCTCGCCGCGACCAAACCGCCCGGTCGAACCACCGCAAAAGACGCGCAAAGCGCGACCCGGGTTTTTGGCCAAGCCACTCTTCGAAAAGGTCGAACACCTCTGACGGGAGGAAGCACACCGTGATACAGAGGTTTTGCCACGGCACCAACTGCAGGTACACAAAAGCCGCGATCCCCACGTGAAAGGACAAGAGCACCAGAGTGCTCGCAGCCGCGACGATCGCTTCCATGTTTTTCCACACGCTTCTGACCCGATGCTCAAACGACCACACGCGGCGGCTTGTAGTAAAATTAACGTTAGGTGTGTCCTCATTGTCGTCACCCCGACCCCGCAGCCGTTCGTCGCCCGACCACAGCCGCATCCCCGGCACCAGCAGAAAGCGCCCCGCGGCCGCGCTCAGGACGACAACGCGCGTCCAGCTGCCGAGGGTTTGTAAAGTCCACACGACAAGCTCGCTGTCCGCGAGGAAGTCAAACCACAGCTGCCGGTAGCTGCAGTTGTTCGCGGACAACAGCACCGCCGTTCCGTCTTTCCAGGACTTGTGCGTCTTCTGCACCATGGACAGCACGTACACAAAAAAGTTCGCGGCGGCAACGCAAAACGTCACCCAGTCGGCGTGGAGCCTTGGGCCCGGCCTGCAGTCGCTCTGGCGCCCACCCGCTGCATCGGCGGGGGGTTCTCGCGGTAGTTTCTCTTTCTTTTTCTTCCCCCCAGACAGCAGCTTGCTCCCACCTGTCTGACTCAGAGCAGTTGTGCTGGACCCCCAGGGGAGAAAGACCGCGAAGAGCAGGAACTGGGCCCAGTGCACGTCGAAGGCCGACGTGAAGTTCTTTCGCACGCTCACGGCGCGGAACAGCACCCAGGACGCCAGCGTGCACAGGTTGCACCCCCCGATCCGCACCGGGTCGCCGACCAGCACGAGCATGGCGAAAAAAATCGCCGTCCACCGCAGCGCGTCGAGCGCCCACCCCTCCCGCGCGTGTTGGTCGCTCAGTGTGGCGTCGAAAAGCATCGCCGGCGTGTTGGTAATGGAACTAGTACCGGCCTGTTTCTCATCTTCGGCAGGATAGTCTGGAGAGAGCATCGGCAGCAGCTGGCGCAGCGGGTCTGTGCCGAACGGGCGCTGCGAAATGGGGAGCGAACGGTGCGTGCCGAAGGATGGGCGGGGCCCCAGCAGCCCCTGCGTGGTCAGCATTGCGCGCAGCAGAAACGGCTCGTAGGCCACGACCCAGACGTACAGCAGCGTCAACCCGTTGCACACGCGGCAGAACCGCAGCGCGCGGAGATCGAGCGGAAAGCTCGTCTCCACGCGGCGGACGAAGCGCGTGACGGAGTTTCTCGAGATCAAGGGGAACCCGAATTGAAGCAGTTCTTCTCGCTTCGGGGACGGGGATCCCCGTTTCGGGTTTTGGGACAATTCGTGCTGATGCGGCGTGGTGCCATACTGCGCGACAACCACGGCCACCAGCGCGAACCAAAAGCCGTCCGCCGCATCGTAGTAGACGAAGCTGCACGCGGTGAGGAGCGAAACCAGAGCATAGCTCAGGAAAAGATGGCCGTGCTGTTCATAGTCCAGGGCAGCGCTGGTGAAGGCCTCCCAGAAAACGGAGACTGGTTTCCCGGGATCGGGTCGTGGCGGTGCGCTTTTTTTCCGGGGCGCCGCGTCGGTCCGGCCGGAGTGCCGGCCCGCTCCAGCGTCTTCAGCAGCTGAAGTCGCTTGTTCTTTCGCCTGGGTTTTTTCTTTCGGTGCGGGGGCGTCGAGAGCGAGACACATGGTGATGGTTTTGTGGCGAATACAGTTTAAATCGAGCACTAGCGCCAGAGTATGCTACTGACAAATAACTGAGGAGTGGTTCTGAAGATGTCGCTTTGCAAGAAACCCTATATGTAGGAGGAAAAGGCCTGCGAAAAGCGGTCGACAAAAAAAAGAAACGAGCGCTCATGTTATCATTACAGAAGCAGTACGTCTCGAAGTTTTAATCCCGGTTGCACGGGGGTGACCTCCTCGACAACACCACTTATGCCACGGAACATTAACAAATTTTTTCGTAAGTATCTCTGGCACGAAAACTCTGGCACGGAATTCAGTTTGCACGACACGCGACCGAGGCAGAAAGCACGGAAAGCAACGGGAAAAGACCACGAGCCCCACAGAAAGCGTACATCGCAGTGCGATCTGAAAGACGCAGCAGGAGTTCCCCTGATCGGACGAAGTTCAGGGAGCTTTTGTCGTGGCGGGTTCATTTTCTTGCCACGCTAAATGAACACAGTCGGCTGATCAGTGACCAGCACGCGGCAAAAGATGTGACGAGGTGTGCAGATGTTCATCCGTCGATTCATTCCGGTGCTGGAGACCAGTCAGAGGCATCCCTTGGACCTTGGGGCTTGTTGGCGCTGAGGTACAGAAACCCGATCACTGCAAGCAGAAGCGCCACCCCCAGCCCGCTCGCCATGCCCTGCCAAAACCCGGAGCCGCCGGACTCACCTGTGCGGATTCCGATGAATAGAACGGCTGAATTTCTGAATAAGTACCTCCAGCGCACTGAAGATATCTGGGACCGTATTGGTGCTTTCGCCGAGAACTTCTATCAGTACAAAACGACCCGGACGTAGTAGTATCAGACCCATCGAGATCAAGATCGACCGAAAAGCTTTACGTCAAATTCAAAAAATCAATTGCATGGTATAGAATACAAGTCGCGCGAAGAAGTACTGCTGCCTCCTCCGCCGCCAAACGACAGCTCCGCCTTTTTCTGCTGCTCCCAGTTGTTACCGTCCTGCCAGGTTATCACTCCGGCCTCACCTCCCGCCTTACTATACGTTCCCTTAAAGTTCGCCGGTCCCCCTTTTTCCGCAAAGTTCGCCATTAGCTCAATCTTTTCGCCGCTTTCTACTTTGCTCACATCGCCCGACAAAACCTTTCCCGACACGCGCCAGAACGACGTGCCGTCGTCGGAGCCGGTGAAGGCGAAATCCGCGTCGTTATTCGGAAAGCCGCACAGACGGATGCCCTCCAATGTGTGGGCCTGGTAGTGGTTGGGGTCCGTATAGAATCCGCCGATCACGGACTGGTAGTTGGGTGCCACGGCTGTCGCAGCTCCGTGGTAGGAGAACAGTGCCGTGACGATGGAGGGGAGCTTGGCGGGCATGGTAGTGAAGAGTGAAAAAGCAGCTACGAGGCTATCCGGCTATTGATGGTATACACTGGAGCAGGAGCCGTCGAGGAATCTACGTTAAAAGATGTTGGGGGGACTATAGATGGACGTTCGCGTTTTTTCCCCACTACTCCTACTTTGCTGTGGAAATGCCGCTAGTCTTCGTGCGCCGCTGTACATTTCTTCGGTGCCGGTACACAAAGTTCGTGAGACATCAGCGAATGAACCAGCAGCACACGCTTAGCAAGCATAGTGACCTTGACCTGATCCGACCTTGGACTGATCGGACATCGGCCGAAGGTGATCGCGAGTGATGAATCGAATCACGACTATTCGTTGGTCCTCATTCAACAACCGAACCGACCAAAAGAGGCGAACTCGACGCAAGTTGCGGAATGCTGCTGCTGTCAGCATCTTCTGCATCGGATGCTATAAGAAGTACGTCACTCAATTCCTCCAGCGCGTGGCGCCGTGCTCTGCTAGTATGTCTGCGAAGTGCGAAAGGTTATTGGAGCCCCCCAGACTCACCTTGGACTGCAGGTAGGAGGCCGTCTTCGGTCGCGGCCGATGTTGCGGCGCGCCAATCGCGTGGTTTGTTGTGCGCACCTGCGTCTCCTGCGCCCGGTCTTCGGCGAGCGACCTCTCACCCCACGACAGCGCCGCCAGCGTGTCCTGAATTTGCCGGCTGTCCTCGCGGCTGTAAGAACTGTAGCTGCCTCGGCCGCCGCGCGCCTCGGCCGCATTGACGGTAGCCGCCCGCGCCTCGGCTGCCGCGCGACGCAATGTCGAGAGGTCCACCAGAGACTCCTGCAAATCGCTGTCGAAGCGAGGACCATCAAACGACTCTCTCAGCGAGCTGTGGAAGAGTCCGCTGTCGCGGTACGTCTCGTCTGGATGTTCTTGGTCTCCACCACTTCCCTGCGCGTTGAAGCCAACGAAGAGCGGCGACGTGTCCCCCTCTTGGTCCTCGGGCACAAGAAAGTGCCGCACCGGAAGATCCTCTGCAGGAGGCGCTTCCGCAGCTCCAACGATTCGCGTCTGGAATCCCCTCGCAGCACCAGCGTCCGGGCGTTTGTCTGCATCATCGTCGCGGTGGACCTCGGGGTCTGCCTCGAACTGTGGCAAACGCGAGGCTCCCTCTTCCGCGGCTGAGGAATGCAGGATCGAAGACGACTCCTGCCGCAGAACCATGTCCCTGAGCATGGCAGTCGTGGAAGCGTAGTCGTCCGCGTCTTGCCCACCTTTCTCCAGAATTGGAAACGCGCGCTTCCGCGACATCGATGCGCTTTGATTTCCGGCAGCTCCTTCCGGCACCGACGGCCGTGTACTTGCAGTGGCGGGATGAAAAACTGCGGACGAAGTCACGCAGGATTGTGAGGGCAGCTTGCTGTTCTTCGTGCCGCGCCTCTCGCGCCGCTCCACCTGCTCACACCAGTGGAAACGAGCGTTAGACACGCGCTTCGCCTCCCGCCGCGCATCGGCGAGAAGCGCGAGGAGGGTCCGGCAATCTTCCTCCGTCGTGGTCGTCGGCGGCGCCATTTCTTACTCCGGCACCTACGCCCTCCTCGGAATTTCGAGGCCTGCGGCTCACAAACTGGTCTTGATTTCTACTTGTTATTGTTTTTCCTACTGCTTGCAGGGGAAGCTGCGTCTGGCCCTTCTTAAAGAAGTGGATCTACGCGCAAAATTAGCGCCGCTTTTCCGCGACACAGAGACTCTAATTCACACAACTCGCTACAATGCAATGCCATTTGCGACTCTCATTGTCCGCCTCACAGCAGACGCAATTTTTCCCCCAGTTTTTCTGGAACGTCGCCTCTTCATCTGCAACTACCTCAGAACAGAACTGAACAGATGAATCTGCTTCCACTTGCATTGACGGTTTTTGAGGCTCATGAAGTTGTTGCGAGCGGAAAAAAAAACGCTTGTCACTGCCTCAATATGCTGTTGGCGCGGTGACTCTCATCTTCTTCAGCCAAGCCGCAGCATGTTCGCCACAGTTTGCAGCACGGTGAAGACCTCCTGCGTCACGCACTTCTTTCCCTCTTTCGCGGCTACAGCCCGCAGCTCCCCCTCTTCTTGTGCCCGCAACGCGGTCCGGAGACCCGCTATCTGCTTCAGCGCCACGCCCGCGACTGTAGACAAGTGTCCCCCGTTCTCCTTCGGAAGACTGCTCTCCTCCCGAAGAAGTTGTTCCTCCACCTCCGAAACCGCGGCCGCAAACTCCGACGAATCGCACGAATCGCACGAACGCACCTTCTTCAGGACCTGCGACGCAAGTTCGGGGCGCGCGGCCAGCTTCTGCAGCCAGGCCAGGCGCAATTTGCCTGCAGCGTTCCCGAGGATCCTTGCCGCAGCGCGGGCAACCTCCCCATGCTCCTGCGCGGTGGACGAGAGAATCTCGAAATTCCACCCGCCCTCTACTTTGTTGGAAGACGTGGAGGCTTGTTCTTGCAGGAAACTCGTGAGGCCGAGCATCTCGCCGAGGTCGGGCTCCTCCTGATTTTTTTCATCGCTGTTCGTAGCTCTAGTAGCCGTTGCGGTCTTCAAGTGACTGTCCTTCTGTAGTAATAGAATCGTGCTCATCGGCTTCGACGCTTCGTCTCGCTCGTCGAGAAGCTGCGCGCCCATTTGCGCGAGATCGTTTCCGCCTTTCGTGGGCCGCGAACCAGCGGAAGAAGAAGCCGCAGACGCCGCCTTGGACGGAGCAGCTTGGACTTGGTCGTCGTCGGCGAACGGGTCGCGGAGGTGCATGGCGACAATAGGTGGATTCTCGTTCCTAGCTGCTGGATGAAACACCGCGGGCGCTGGGCTCTGTTGCTGCTCCAGCTGCAACAGCGCCTTCGGCTCGGCGGTTTTCTTTTTCTTCTTCTGCGAGGCGATGGCGACGTTACTGCTGCCATTCGATCTAACGCTTACGTCCTTCGTGCTAGAGGTGGTCGCAGTTGCAGATGACTGTCGTACGGGAGCCGCATCCGCTTCTCGGCGTTCGGTGGTGGCTTTCGTGGCAGCGGCGGTGGTTTCCGGAGAAGATGGCGCAGCCTTTATTTTTGCCCCCGCATCGACTGCTTTCTTCTCCTCCGACGGCGCGGGCGTATGTTTCTCCGCTGGTCGGGGCGGCGCCGGAACCGACGCACGGGGCGACGAAGCTCCCGGCGCCACCGGCGTCGCAGCTTTGACATCCTCTCCCTTTGCGCTGGTCGCGAGAAAAGACACCCTGTTGGCGTAGGAATTGTTGGAGGAGGAAGCAACAGCTTCCTTCCCGCGCCGCAGCTCTTCCCAGGCCTCCAGAGTCGCGGAGAGATCCGCGGCGCGCACGTAAATGTCCTCCGACCGCTGCCTTTCCTCCGCTTGCAGGGCCCGCAGGAACGCCCGGGCACGCTCCGCCGCCGCTGCGGAGGTCGAGGCCGCCTTTCGTATTGCCGCATCGTCTTTTCCCAATGCATACTGCGATGGAAAAGATACCGCAGCAAGGCAGGCCGTGGGTACCGTGAGCCGCATTGGCTCGGGGGAGTCGTGCGCGCGACGAAGCGCGCCACACAAACCTCTGCTAAACAAACTCCACGTAGCCTATCCGATACAGTTGCCCACGCGATCATTTTTAGGGATGCGACGGGTGATTGACCGACACGAGATTTGCACCGCTTCCTCGTCGCGCTCTTATTGCTGCAAAAGGGCGGCTCCTTAAACCGCGCTCATCGTTGTAGTTCTTCTGCTCCTCTCCCGGTATTGCAAACACCGCATCGTGACTCAACATTCATTCATGGGGTAACCGCCCCTGCTCCAGCGGAGTTCTTTCCGCAGGATTTTAGTAGAACTAGAAGGTTGCGACTGCATTACTAAAGGCCTCTCTCTAAATTCGGCTCGTACGGTGCGAAAAGCTGTCATCGGATAAGCCCAAACGCTTTCTGCACATGGCTTTTTGCAAATTTGTTTTACCCAAAATGCGATCATTCTAACGTGTGACTGTGCAGCAACGAAGTCGGACCAGTTAGTTGTACCAAAATCCAACGCATTATGTACAGAAAGTGAAACTGGTGTCGAAACTGAGCGAACTTAATAAATTATAGAATCAAATTGTATATGATTTCGCGGCGCTAGATGCGATTCTCCGGCCCCTCTGGGACTCTTTCCGACGCCGAGGTCGACGACGCGTTGCATTTGCTCGGTTCGTGATCCACTGCGTGTAGGTTTTTACAACCCCTAGAGTATTTTGCCGCCTCACCCACCGTTCCGCATTGTTTTGCGCCCTCCAAACGACCGTCGTCGCCAGCGTCATGATCTTTGTCCCCGCTACAACTCGCCAGACATGCCGCACTGTCTTGGCTATCGGTATCTGCGCCACCCCCTAGCAAAAGCCACTCCCACCAAGGGCCCAGCTTCCGCACCCTCCGCACAAACTCGTCCTCGGGAACGATCTCCGTCACGTTTCGGAGTTTCCATCTCAGCGACAACGCGGCGACGTTAGCCAAGATGCAGACAAAGTCCGCGATAGCGATCTGCAGGCCACCGGACTCCAGGAAAAAAGCGGCGTTGACGAACCACGCGACCCCCGCAAACAGCGCACAGAGATTCATCGCGGTAGAGCCCATCGCCTCGACGTTGTTCGTCAGGAGAACCCGGGCCATCGACGCCAACGGATGCCCGAGAAAGACAACCGCGGTCACAAGACCAAGCCAGCCGAAGACGGAGATGATAGCTGAAAATTTGTTTTGTTTCGTGGTGTGAAGGGGTTGTTGCATTGGTCCTTGAGAGGTACGTCGAATTTCAAGCGCTTTCTCTAGCTGTTCTCAGACCTTTATCTTAGTTTATCGAGAGCGCAGTCGAGCTGATTTGGCTGCTTAATCTCGCTCTGCTCTCATAGGAGCAAAACTTTTTCCTCCGTGCCTAACATCGGTCCAATCCAGTACGCTCCGTCGCGTCCTCCTCCGCACCCCCGTTCCCCTGCCACGCTCCTGCCAAACCCGCAAAAACCGCGACCAACACGCCCACAACCGCCAGCCCCCGTAAGTGCCTGCGCCAGTCCCGGCCGTATACGCTTCTCTTGTGGCACTTCTCGTACAGAACGAGAAACACCAGTCCAATCGCCAGCCCGAAAGCGTTGTGTATGATTCCCGGTATAATCCCCGACAGGCTGCAAAAAGCGAGCCAAATCGAGCACTGCAGCAACATGCCGGTCAGGGGCAGCGGCGGAATCTCCACCGTTGTCGCGGTTTTCACCCAGAAAACACGGTAAAAAACACTGAGAGGGGCGGCGTACAGGATCATTGGCAGGGCTGCGCAGGCGACGTCAAGCGCTGTAAGAAAGCCCTCCTCGCTCGAGGACATGGTATCTAGCTGCCGATGGCCCAACGCAGCGTCGCGGGGGAGTGAACAGTTTAACTTTAGTATAAACTGGTCGTTTGAGTTTGACTGTAATTCATCATGATGGCTGTGTAATAGAGGGTAGCTTTCGTACACGCTGTAGTACCTATTTCTTACATCTACATTTTGTTACACAGGCACTACGCTGAGGAAAAACCCACGCCGCACAGCCACAGCCCGTGTGGAAACTGGTATTCATCGCGACACACATTACTGAACAGCTCGACTTACTTGTTTGCCAGCACAGTCGGGTTGCGATCATTTTTTCTTGTACCACGACGGAAGTGTAGAGCAACACGGACGGCAAGTCATGCGACCATTTTCGTACGAAAAGCAGGGAAGCGATCAAGCCAGCAAGCACGTCTTCAATCACGAAAAGCAGGAACAGCACGGCAAGCGAGCCTCTTGGCACGACCAAAAACAACTTCACTAAGTTTTCATGACGACGAACTTCCGCTTTCGTGGATTGCTTCCTAGGCGCAGAGCTGTAAACTCGAATTCTATTGAGCCGCCGAGAGCCCCGAGAGCTCTCATCGGAAGAGTCGTTGCCCCTCCAAGGGAAGGAAGATGATATGGCGCTCGTTTTCCCAAAATCCAACCGGTCCAAATTGTGACTGTACAAGTAAATCGGTTCATTACCATTACCCTCAAACTAAATCCAACGCATTTTGTACAACAATGAATCTCTAGTAGCCCAATGAAACATCAAATAGTAGGCTTAATTAAATGTGATTCATCTCTGCGGCCTCCGCCACTCCCTCCGACGCTGCGGTTGACGACGCGTTGCTCTGTTCCACCGGTAGACTCGCGGTCTTTTGCGCCTCCTCTGTCTGTGCAGCCTCCGTGACCGTTCCGAGTTCTTCGTCCCCCTTTCCGCATCCCTCTACCCAAACACTTTCTTCCCCTCCTCCCGCCTCCAGCAGCGCCCACTGCCACCAGGGGCCCATTTTCCGCACCTTCGCCTCGAACTGCGCCTCGGAAAGAATTTCCTCCGCCTGATGCCGCAGCTTCCACCGCACGCACAGAGCGGCCGCGTTGGCCAGGACGCAGACCAGGTTGGCCAACGCGATTTGCAAGCCACCGGACTCCAGGAAAAAAACCGCGTTCGCGAACCACGCAAACCCGGTGACCACCGCGCACACGTTCATCTCAACGCTCCCCATCGCTCCCACGTTGTTGGTGAGGAGAACGCGGGCCATGGCGACCAGCGGATGCGCGAGAAAAAGAACCGACGCTGAAAAACCCAGCCAACCAAACACAGCGATGATCGCTGAGGTGATTCATTTTTGCCGGGGTTAATGTGGGGGGTGCCGGGGTGATGAGTCGTAAACTGCGAAAAATTGCAGTTCCTACCTACCACGAAAATCCACAGTATTTAAAATCCGCAAGGCCCCTCGTCGTGGTCAACAGCCAATTACTGGCTTGCGGAGCGAGTGGTCCCTCGCAATCGCAACAATTCCTCTGGGCGGAAACTCAATGAGAAGTCCAAGTACCTTCCGCCGCGTACCCCTCTCCGCCCCCAGACCCATGCCAGGCTACCGCGAACCCCGCGCACAACCCAACCAAAACGCCCATCACGGCCAGCCCGGACAGATGCCTGCGCCAGGCTCTCCCGTACACCTTTCGTCGGTGGCTCTTCTCGTACAGCACGAAGAAAACCAACCCAATCGCCACCCCAAACGCGTTCGGCACAATTCCCGGTATAATGTTTGAGAGACCGCAGAAGACCAGCCAAATCGCGCACTGCAGCACCATGCCGGTCAGGGGCAGGGGCGGAATCTCCACGGTCGTCGCTGTTTTGGTCCAGAAAACGGGGTAAAAAACAGTGGCGGTGGACGAGAAAAGTATCATCGGCAGGACCACGCATGCGACGTCGAGCGCCGTCACGAAGGCCTCGGCTTCGGAGGACATTTGGTATCTGCTGGCGCACTGTATTCGGCGCACTTTACCCGATCAGCACTTCTTTTCGTTCATGAGGGAACCGGCGCGAGGGCGGGGCCGTATTTTTAAGCGAATCTGTACTTCTATATTCTCGTCTACTTCAGGCCCCTCAAATTCGTCAAAGGACGGTGCTCCAATCTAGAGTTTGTTTCGATTTGCATATGCTTGTTTGTAGTCAGTTGAATCCAGGTCCAAGAAAAGTCTGGCATACCATTTGTTTCAAGCACGTGTCAGTGTCGCCACGGTGAAAATAAAAGATGGGGGGGGGCTACAGCTACTTCAACCTACATTGATACCCCTCAACACGGAGCCCGGCGGAACGCAATCGATATGCACGAAGTGTTGGCAGAACAAACGGACAAAGACCTGCGCAGCCCTTGCGCGCGCTGCTTCCACCGCGTTCCTGATTATCAAACGAAGTTCGCAACAGCTGCAAAGAAAGCTCAACCACATCCAAAAACTTCAACTGTCCGGCAGTAGCTCCGTACGGGGATTGTCCGCAACAGGCCACATCTCCGCTCTTCACGTAAATTGATTCTATTCGATCTACTTGGTAGGTATTTATTTGCGGCACGAATAATTTTCCACTCCAAAATACGAGTTCAGTGCAGTAGTCACAATTTCGGCAGGTCGTCCGCGAATCGATCTACCGACATTTGATTCTTCTAGAAGCATCCAAAATTTTTATTTTTCCCCCAAAATAATACCACTACCGTTGCGTCACATGGAGTACACCGACAACTACTTAATTACCAATTGTTACGGCGCGTACAAAATTTCTTTCACGTCCACGAAAATCGTGCCCGCACCCGACTGCTCTGCGATGATCTCGGCCGTGTGCAGCCCGAATTTCACCCTTTCCGTGGTCATTTTCCGCAGCACTACTTCTCCACCGAACGCCACGTCGTAGTGCTCCCTTCCGTCGGAGAACAGCAGCTCCACCGTGCACCACTTTTTTTCTGTGTCCACACGACCTGTTGGCGGTTTGGGCGCATTTTTAGTTTCACCACGATCATGATGTTCTTCATTTTGCAAAAATTTGTTTCCGCGCAGCCGCAACACCCGCGACGCGAAGGAGCTCGCGATGCCGATGACGTTGCTCTTTTTCGCAAAGTGTTTATTTCCTCTGCAGCGCCGCTTCACCAGCACGCCGGCGAGGAGGCTGACCTTTCTGGACCCCCCGTTCAGCTTTTCGGACCGCCCATCTTCGGGATCGCACCCCGCGGCAGCGGAGCTGGCGGTGAAGTTCGGAAAGCGTTTCGACGACGAACGCGGTTTGGACTGCAGCTCCACCCCGGCGATGCTGGAGCCCTCCTTGTCGCGGAACCGAAACGCGGTCGTTGAGGTTCCCGCGGTCCCGACCACGCGGAACGTGATTGCGATCCGGCGCGGAATGAACGGCAGCTGCACCGGGCGAATCCACTTCTTCGAAGTCTTCCCAATCCGGTGCAGCGCAGCTTCGTCGCGACGAAGTCCGCGTCTGGCCAAGACATTGTCGTCGTCCCGCCGATCCCAACCCAAAACGCGGCGCACCAACTGCCCGCCCGGGAAAAGGTTGTAGAAGTTGATGTGCCCACGACGTCCATCGCCGTTCTCCACCTCCGCACCGCCATGGAAATAATTTTCCCCAATATTTCTCCTTCTTATCCGATAGTCCTCGTGCATCGGCCCGTCGCGCTGCTCGTCGACGGTTGCCGTGAACCGGCAAAAACCCTCACCGTTGCCGTCCGCGAGCTGTTGAAGTGTCGCGCCGGTTGTGGACCCGTTGTTGAGCAGGTCCACCGGGTCAAGCCACGCGTGGTCCACGCAGTAGCCGCGGTGCTGGTTCCACACCTGGATGTCAAGTTTTCCCGCGTGTTTTTCCGGCGCCCGGAAGTGCCGTTTTACCAGGTCCCGGATCGGTTCGAAGTTCTGCCGTCCGCGCACGTCTGCGCACACAACCTTTTCCACCGATGCAGCGGTCTTGGGGCGGCGGTGGAAAAAAACGTCGAAGTCGTAGCAATTCTCCAAACGAGCGAGGAGCCGCAGAGCCCTTTCCAGCTCGTTGTTGTGTTGGGTTGTTGCGCGGAGTCTCGTCGGCTGCCGGGAAGCGAGGAGGAGCTGGCCCGGGGAGATGCGCGCCCGCAGCAGATCCAAGGCCCCGGACACTAGTCGGGGGAAGAAACTTCCGCTGCAAGTAGAACAAGTTTGCGCGAGCGCGAGCCAATCGACCGCCGGCAGGTACAGCAACACGTCGACCCACGCATGCGTTGGAAGGCTTTCCAAATAAGCGCTATTTTTCTCGGTTGTGGTTCTACGCTCTTGCTTGCTTTCCGTTTCTGCTTGTTCCTTGCGGCCGAAACTTGCGCGCGTGCTCCCGGGAAGCGACGGAGGCGTCGCGCCGTGCTGCCCCGAGGAACCGTTGTTGCTCGTGCTTTCCGCGTGCTCGCAAAAAGCGGTCGCATCATCTTCACCGGGGAGAAAGGCGCAGAGGAAATCAGGGTCCAAATCCCGTTCGTCTGGTGGCGCCGCAACGACCGCAAAACCGTTCCCGAGCGCCCAGAGACGCCGCGCCCGGAAACAAGGCTCAGTCTCTTCCGCAAGTAGGCAGCTCGTTCGGTCGCGCCTCGTCGATCGGAGCGCGCGTTTCGCAAGCAGAAAGTGCGTCGACGTGCTCGACGAGAGCTGCAAGGGATCGCCTTGCAACGCGACGCGCGGCATGATTATTATAGGCTTTTAGCTATAGCTACACATGCGTACTAAGTAGATCGGTCTGAAGTACTTTTTTGGTCGCTGGTTGCGCATGTTCTACGTCTACGGCGTGGTTGTTGGTTGGCGTTGAGACTCGGGAGCACTACTTAGATTGATACGATTAAGTACTCTACCTCTACTGCTAAGTACTTCGCGCTGCTGGTTCTCGATTTACGACTCAGCCTACCAGTTTTCTCACGACTGAAATCGGACTCTGATCGAGGATCGACACACTCTCGTGCGGCAACCGACATGCATTTGAAAGCGAGTGAGCGCCACGCAACGCGATGAAGCCTGAACAAGATTCGCTTCGAAAGTGAGTGCTCGCGCTCGGCACAGGCTTGTGAGCCAATTTCTGCGCAAGTTTGCTTTTGTAGGAAACCCGCACAGATGGTCCCGAGCAATCTCCTGGAAGTGAAATCATCTGCAGACGCGCGGGGCCTACAGCCGGCGTTCCGGTTTAGCACGCGGGCCAGCGTAGCATTATGCACCAGAGGCAAGCTATCGTGACCCCCGTGGCGCCCTCGCTGAAATTTTTGAAAGTTGGTAGTACTCTGAAAAACGACGCGGAGAGCAGCCAGATAACCGAGTGGAATGTCGGCGCAAATAAAGGGGAAGAAGCCGAAATCGCCGCCGTAGAAAAGTTCTGCGCTCGCGGTAAGCGCAATTACTGCACACAGCTCCAGGCTGCGTCATGTAAATCGGCGCGATGCGTCGGGCCGACAGTCGTCATTGGCGCAAGTGCGCTGCGACGCCGAATCTCCATGGTGCCCCCGAATCTCCTGGCCTTGGGGCAAAGATGGCGCACAGGATCACGACGCGGGTGAGTTCCCCTGCACCGGCCGCGGCCGAAGCGCCGGCGGCCGCGAGCGTGGTCCGCGGGGGTGCTCCCGGGGCGATCCGACACGCCGCGCGCGTCTCTACGCATCTACCGGGCCC